>JMFS01119699.1:0-24621 GCA_000699545.1 Podiceps cristatus | reverse complement strand
ACCCAGACCATTCTATGATTCTATGATCTACAACAAGCATAAAGGTTGAATGAGAATGATGGGGAGAGAAGTGAAAGCTGAGGACTCCAGCTGAGGAGGGGTTTTGGTTTGGGGGTCAGTTCACAGTGCCACAGTGTCCCCAGGGTCATTTGCGCTCATCAGCAGCAGTCTGACAGTTGCCTCCTGCGTGGTCATTAAAATAAATCCTTGGACAGCAGTGAGACCAATGGTCTCCTGCCCTTTGGCATGGTAAGAAATGAATCTGTAGGTAACCATCAGGCTGAAGTCCATCTTCTGGATGTGCTCCAGTGTCAGGGGACAATGGATACAAGGAGCCTGCTGCTCTTTGCTCTACTTACTTGGGCAGGATCCCAACTTTTCAGCTCAGGTAGTCCTTCTGTCTTGAGACTCTTCTGCCCAGGATGAACTAGCAACCAGGAGAGGGACCATTGCTGGCTGAATCCCTTCTGTTGGTGATATCCTGGGCCTTGGTTTTGGTCCAGTGGACTGGAGATCCTGAGCCAGTGGTCACCACGTCATTCAAGCATCTCTGTCCTCTCTGTCATGGTCCTGGGCAACTGGCTCTAGGTGGCCCTACCCGAGCAGGGGGGGTTGGACAAAGTGACCTCCAGAGGTACCTGCCAACCTCAACCAGGTGATCATGACCTCGTAGGCGGACAGCTCTGTGGTGAAGACATTTTATCACCTATTCATTTCTGAAGGAGCCTGCCCATTACAGAGCTACCGTCACTGACACCTGTAAAATCTGGTGATCGAATCAAAAGGAATAAGATATTTAGTCACAACACAAAAACCAGAGGATGAGAAGCAGAGTCCCAGAGAAGCACTGACACAGCGTGGGAGGTACAGCACTAGGGAAGCACCGAACTTTCTCTGCTGGAGAGCAAGCGCAAGTTCACCAGCCTGCAAACTTCAACAGTCTTCTTTCATATCTCCTCATAATTTATCACCCTGGTAAGCAGGACTAAATCAGAGCTACAGCAACACTTAGCTCTCAACAGCACCTTCAATCAGAGAGCTCAAAGCTCTATGTAGCACACAATTAACCTTCTAGCTACTAAAGTAAATTACAACACAAGGTGAAGAACAAATCAGAGCCCTGCCTCAAAAAATGAGGTCTGGTTTCTACCCTCTTGCTGATGCTCAGCCCGACTACACATTCATTTCACTGGAGCATAAATAGGGAATAAAAGCATAAAGCAGGGCGGGAACAGAAGGCAGAGTTGTGCAGCCCAATGTGTGGGGCATTAGAGAGGGACTGAGCAAGGAAGGGACTGCCTTGGCCACACCGCTGCCTTCCCCTCTCTGGGTAGGCAGAGGCATCACCCTCCTCTTCCGTTTCTGAGGCTTTATAGAAAGTGAGCTGGGACCATGCTTGGGCCTGCAAGGTGCCAGATCTTTTCAACTGAAGAGACTGCAGTATTTTCAGGGAATGTATATATAATCTGATGAACACACACAGGAAAATCATCATTTAATTTTCATCCCCACCTACCCACTCTGGATTTCTTTTACCAAACCCCAGAGCAGCGACTGCCCTCAGTACCAGTACCTGCAGCTCTGGTGGGACGCACTGGGACCTCACATAACCCTGCATCACTTCCCTGACTCACAGGAAGACAAAGCCCATTTGACACCAATTGCATTCACACGAAGTGTCTCCAGTGACACCTGTTCTGTACCATTTGATTTTCATGCTTCGTAAGCACTTTGCTATTTACAATCTGATGAGTTGGCGCTGGACCAAGTGCTGTTTGTTGCACATTCATCCCACTCATTCCCTCTCCCTCTTCTACACTGTGGTAGTGGACATTTGAGTTCAGCACTGTGTTAATTCTGACTTCACACTGCTGACATCTTTGGAGTTGAAACAGCATCACAATGGTGACACACAACACCAAGTTAGACCTAGTGACTCATCCATTTCCATGCACTCATTGCACGCTCCTGTATTGTTGATCTGTTTCTCCTTGTTATTCTTGTTTTCTGTTTTGGTGCTTTAAGAGGAAACTCCTTCTTTCATAGTCATGCTGCAGAAACAGCTCCATTAACTTGAGGTAATTTGTCTGCTCCCATGGACTCTGGTCCATGAGCCAAGTATCAACAAGCATGCCCAGGCAAGGGTGGCCAGTAGAAGAGTTACTGGACAGATACAGTAGAGGCACAGTGCACGCCTGCAGCATTCACACACATTCACGTACTGCGGCTATGCCCGACACTACGATTCCCATGTACAGAACTGTTTGTACAGACCAAGTGATCACCTTCATCCTCCAGTGAAGTTATACTGAATCCAGCAAAACAGCTAAACGAGCCGATTTATTTCTTTATGCAAATTTGCAAGTATTGGAGTTTTTAAATAGACTTTTTTAACCTCTCATTCTATAGACATTTTGTTTAGTTTACTATAAATCAAGGTTATGCTAGCTGAAACAGTGATACCTGGGCACAGATGTGAGGCAGGTTACAAAGCTGGTGTCAAACCCCAGGCAGAGCCTCTGGCCTGCCTGTAACACACCGAACAGGGACATTTCTCAGCAAGGAACATAAAGGGACAAAATCTAGAAGTGAAGCACCTAGCAGGGTCGTGCAGGAGAAAATACCATTTTCAGACTTCTGAATGATTCCCAGATCCTCGTGAGCAGCCCGTCGTCTCAGAAACACAAGCTTACTGGGTTTTACTGTGCTCAGCTGTAATCTGTGGCAGAGGCGGATCCTCCCGTGCTGCTTCAGTGGTGCGACGGGAGTCACAGAATCACAGGAAAATCACGAGGGCTGGAAGGAACTGCCTGGTGGCATTTAGCTCCTCCCCTGCCACAAGCCAAGATAGCCCCATCATGACCAGCTCAAACTTTTGCCTCAGAACGTCCAGTGAAAAGGACTCATCACTCCTCAAAGCAAAATGGTCCACTCTTTCATCATAGAAAGTTTTCCCTAATATCCACCCTGAAGACATCCATTGCCTCAACTCCACCCCTTTCTTTTTCTAAACATAAGAGACAAGATGCTTTTCCACCTCTGAGGCTACCTTTAGTACAATTACATATGGCATCATGTCTCCCCTTGGTCATGATGACAGTTCTTATTTTCTTCAAAGATCATGTTTTCTAGACCAATGATGGCTTCTACTTCTGTACATCTGAACCCATCCACCTCTTTCTTGAACTGAAACAGACACATCAAGACTCAGGTTTCCAGGCAAAGGCTCAGACGTGCTGAGCAGAGCAGTCACCAGTGTTGGAGACCACGCTCATGCCGCACAGCCAGAACAGTGCCTGCCTTTCCTCACCACAACGTGACATTGTGGACTCAGCTCCCAGTCGCCCGTGACCCTCGGATGGTTTTCCACAGTGCTGAGCATTCCCTACCCTGTCTCTGGGCAGATGATTTTTCCTCTTGGTTGAAATCACGATACATGACATCCATCACTGCTCACCTGAACATAAAGCCTGTTTCGCTGCCATGAAAGGATATTAAATTGATTTTATGTGATTTGTTCTTGACAAATCAAACTTGGCTGTAATTCCCCGGCTTGTTATCTCCCAGGTGCTCACAAGTGGTTTGCTTGATGATACGTTCCTGTTCTTTTCCAGGTATTTCAGGCAGCTAGCTGGTCGATAGATCGCCATTTCATCCTTTCTTTTTTAAAGAAGGGCTTTGCATTTATTTTTCCAAAATTTTATCCATTCTCCACACACTTTCAAAGATAAAAGCCGACTGCTCTAAGATGGATTCAGCCTACTTTAAGCACCATACAGTGAATGCTGGCAGACCCAGGCAATTTGAGACCCTCTAATGTACCTAAGTGCTCTCTCACCCATTATTCCTCTGTTGCAGAGTAAATTCTTGTTCCTTTCTCACTGGACCCGTTTGCGTTAACTGTATCGTTGTCATCAACTCTTTTAGCGAAGGCTGAAACAACAGCAGGATAGATTTCTTTGCCTGGGGCATCATCAGTTAAGACTTCGTTCCCTTGGAGTAGCAGTGGGCCAGGGAAGAGTCTCTTTTGTCTTTTTCCCATTCTTTATTTCATTATAGAATGATTCCTCATTAGTCTTTATGTCCCTCGCTAGTTTTATTTCCTTTTGTGCCCTCGTTGTTTTGATTCCTTCCCTACCTGTTCTCCTCTTTTATATCTGCCCTTACCAAGCTGACTGAGGTCACTTCTGTGAAAGGGCTTCTTGCAAAACTCAAGCTGGCAAGAGATGGGACTCTTTGCCTGCACAAAGCAACACCTGGCTCTGAGCTATGTGCAGCCCCGGGTGGCAAAGACACGCTGCTCTCAGGCAGCTCCCCAGCAGCACCGGGCATGCCAGGAGGTCGCAGCCCAAGGACATCAGAGCAGCCTCCCGGCAAACTGGCACCGTGTCTAAGCTCCCTGTGCCTTGTGAGCTCACAAGTGCAATGGATTCAAGGAAAGGAAGACACGGTCCAAGTGGAAGCTGTGACTTCATCAATACTTTATTCTTCCTCGGTGTCTCATCTCCATCATTGCTTTACCTGCTTCTCAGCTCCAAACTGGGAATGTGACTGTACTCAGGCCTCAGCTCTCCATCTCCCATGGAATACAGACTGAGGAAAACCCCTTTCCCCATGATCCTGACCTCCCTGCTGCTGAGACAGCACATTGTTTTGGGCAGGTTTCATCCACATTATACTTAGGTCTAATTCTGTGCCCACCCAGAGAGTGCACATGAACAGGGGCCAGCACCTGGGTCTATTTAAAGCCTGATCTGCACGTGAAAGGTATGCTGCTATGAACAGGAATTTAACCCAGCAGAGATAAAATGATGCCAGTCCCAAGATAAATGTCCTTATTTTCATAACAAGAAATGGTAACAGGCATAGATTAAGGACACACTAGCTTTAATTTTACAATAAGCCAGAAAGATCCTCTGCAGGCTTGACTTGAGCCTAAAACAAAAGTTAAAGCAATGTTTTCACAGGCAGGCGATGGCAGGGCACGTATGCGATCTGTGAGGTCTCCCCAGCCCCTGCTGACTGTGCCAGGAGTTTATGAGCTTGCCAGGGATGCGGTGCTTTGTCACCCCCGCAGAGACCTTGGGATCCAGCTCTGCACAAGGTTTCTGTGCTCTGCACCACTTCTATTAATCACCACCTTAGTCAATTATTTATCAGTCCCTGTAAGTTGTACTCTGTCATAGGCTGGGCCGGAGCAGCTTGTGCTTCCAGACAGGCTGTCATGTACTTGGCTATCTTTGGAGCTCGTCCCCACCCTCATGATGCTGACGGAAGAGATTAAGAGCACTTGTCACACCAAGGCCGCTGCAGTCCAGAGCCACTCTTGCTGTCCCTGAAGCACTCCCAGGAAAGAGGACAAAAATGTGGCATTTGCTACAAGTTTAAAAGTCATTGACTTCTTTTGTTCCTGGCAAGGTAGGGGGTGGAATAATAGGAAACAGGAGCAATCAATCCCAGACTATTAAATAATGGCACTTTAATAGGACCATTCCATCAATTAATTCTAAAATGATCATTCAGTTTTAAGGCCATGTGTTGGCCTGTCATTTGAGCCTGTATTTCTGCCTTCTCATCTGTCACCCTGCAAGACAAACATGCCCCAAAGGCTGTCAGCAGCCTGGCTGTGGTAGGGCCTGTCGATATGCAAACCAATGACCCTTCAGTGCTTTGCAGGCTGAGCACCTTGGAGGTGACCAGGAGGTGGTGGGCAACACCAGCCTTGGCACCTGTTAATCACAGCAATGAAAGAACACATATTGTACATCCCTTTGATATTCATATCTGAGATCCCCCTGCGTCCCATCCCCTCTTAATGACTGCATGATGATGATGTGGTCATTAAAGGCAGTTATTCGCTCTGGGCTCCTGTACATAAATTATAAGAGTGAAACATTAAACAGAGAGGTTCAGAGCTCTTGCAGAGCCATCAGCTTTTCATGATTCCTAATTAATCCAGGGTGTGATTAACTAGAGGCAGCAATGCTGGTGGCTGGTCCTTTTAGGGGTGCACTGGGTGCCTGGGTGTGGGTAGGGTTAATGCATCACCAGACCAGGAACAGATCATGCTCTGTGTGAGTCCTCAGGCACTGACTCCTCGTGGTCCTCGACGTCATGTCATACAGTCTATAGCAGGAGCTGTTGGGCTCAGTGCCTGAGCTGAGCAGCACCCCTGCCTGCTAACCCTGGGCCAAGGTGTCCCTCACCAAGGGTTTGGTTGCTGTGAAATCCTCGGCTCTGGAGCACTGATAGGTCCTGTCCTTACGTCTCTAAGTCCTTTTTCTGGCATTACAATGCATGTCTAAACTGTAGAGGGCCTTGCTCGTTGTCAGGATCAACCTGAGTTTGTTTGTGTAAAGGACACAGGTGCCTGATCTCTCCTTGCCTCATGTTCCCCTTCGCAGGGGCTGGGGACGGGGTGAGGAATATTCACACGAATATAACTGGGAAGACCGTCAGCCCTCTGCTCCTGTGTTAAATTAACAGTCGGACTCAATGATCTTAAAGTTCCTTTCCACCCTGAATGATTCCAAGTTTCCATGAACAGCAGAACTACCCCGACCCCACAGCACGGGGAGTGCCCTGAACCTTCCCAGGACCCACGCCGACACGGCATCACACGTCTCTGCGTGGTGCAGGAGCTGCAGGCGTGTTGTAGAAACCCCTTGCAAACCCCGTCTCCCTCGGGAATCCTGTTTCCTAATCTCAGTTATAGATCTTTTTATTTCCTCATCTGTAATATTTATGTCTGACCTTTGCCACTCAGACATGTGTGCATGAGCTATGGAGGAAAAACTGATTAAAGATTCTGGAATCCTTTTGGGCCAGGCGGGTATACACTGCTGCAGAAACGTCTACCAAAGTACTATCGATTTCTCAAGGATCCCCTTGGGTCAGCTATGGCCTCATCAGTTTCAGAGAGAATTAATGGCTCTTTCTTCTGCTCCAGGGTTATGAACTCGCCTTGTTGACAGTCTTCTGCCTTGCTGGGATGGATTCCTGGTGTCTTTGCTGGGCTTTAAATGAGGCACACTCCTTTTCTCTGTAAACCCCTTTCCTACTCTGCTCAATACGAAGAGCATAACGTAACCATGCACCATACAAATGGTACTTTTCCCCCTTTTTCGCTCATCCCCGCTCTCCTCCTCCAACTGCCAGATCCACAACTGGACATGCAGGGCACCTCTGCTCTGTTCTTGCACTGTCAGCAGCATTCACAGGGAGCAAGACCTGCCATGGATGTGTGAGTTTACTACTTTTGGGGGAAAAAAAAAAAAAAGCCCATGGCAGAAATGATCCATGCTGCCTTTTGTGCCTTTTGTTTAGCATCCATCACTAGAATATACTGTACAAACCATAGAAAAAGTGTTTGGGAAAATACATAGCAGTAGGAAAAAAGCCCAGGTCCTCAATGGATGCTTCCAGTGACCCGTATGGTGACAGTCATTAAATAAAGGCAATTCTCAAGTGTTCCTGCTAGGCTGCTCATACTGTACACAACAGCAACTCAGCTGAGGATGGAGTGCCTCTGACTGTCCCCAAAGCGCTGGCACCGGTGCTGTGTGCAGAAATAATGTGAACCAGAAAATGGTGAAGCATGGTATAGGGCTTCAAATAGTAGCCTCATCTGGACCCAAAATGCTTCAATACTGTGTGTGTGTGTGTGTGTGTGTGTGTGTGCAGCTCTTTCCTAGAAGAAAGGAAAAGGAGAGCAGGACAGAGACATCCCAGTGATTCTGCTTAGAGTCCTGTTTGGCTTGGTAACTTCTCTGGACCAGTTACAAGGTGAATTGACAAGGGACGGTGGGTGCCCCATGTTCCAGAAGGCTTGTAAAATGGGGTTCCTCATGGACAGAATGAATGGAACCAGCTGACCAGGACTAAATCAGAGTTAATAACCTCTCTGATTTTCTCACCTTACAAATAATAGGAACATTATGAACAGAGGTCCCTAGGAGACTTCAGTGATGAAGGCACAGTCGCCTCTAAGCCTAGCCCAGCTCTTCTTGCTGGGACAGGTGCGACCCTTGTAGTATCATTGCATCCTGGGATTTAGAAGTTAGTCCCTGCTTCCACGCTTTCTTGTGACATGGTAAAGGGCTGAAGGCTGGGCATTACCCATTGTGGCACCCCAAGATGTTGGAAATATATCCAGCTACAGGAGACAGGCATTAGAGGAAACCTGTCTAAACCAAAGCTTTCTTCTCCAGGGATCCCAGGTGTGGATGAAATAATCATAGAGTCATTAAGGTTGGAAAAGACCTCTAAGATCATTGAGTCCAATCGTCAACCCAACACCACCACCGTGCCTACTAAACCATGTCCCGAAGTGCCCTGCCTACTTTTTCTCCACCACTTCCCTGGGCAGCCTGTTCCAATGTTTGACGACAGTAAAGAAATTTTTCTTAATATCTAATCTAAACCTCCCCTGTTGCAACTTGAGGCCATTACTCGTTACCTGGGAGAAGAGACCGTCACCTGCCTCACTACAACCTCCATTCAGGTAACTGCAGCAAGCGAGAAGGTCTCCCCTCAGCCCCCTCCTCTCCAGGCTGAACCCCCCCAGCTCCCTCAGCCGCTCTCCCAGCACTTGTGCTCCAGCCCTGCCCCAGCTCCCTGCCCGGCTCTGGACACACTCCAGCCCCTCGGGGCCTGTCCTGGACTGAGGGGCCCAACCCTGAACCCAGCACTCAAGGTGCGGCCTCAGCAGGATTATCTTCCCCGGTCCTGCTGGCCACACTATTGCTGGGATGCTGGCCACAAAAGCCAGGACGCTGTTGGCCTTCTTGTCCACCTGGGCACACTGCTGGCTCATGTTTATCCAGCTGTCAACCAGACAGTGTGAGGAAACCAAACAGATTTGTGCCCTTCAGCCCAGGAGCACTGGCCAGGATGGTTCCCATCCATCTCTGCAGAGAACACCCAAGGCAATGTTTTGGCAGTCCTGTCATGCTCCCATTCACTTTGCGGCAGCATTTGCCCATGGGTCCTCTCCTGATGCTGGAACCTGGAGATTTTCTGAATGTCAACAAGTTCCAGGCTGTATTTTCCTTATCAAAATTCTCCGTTGGTGGGTTTTCAGCACAATTTAATTTCTCACGAAAATACTCAGCTTTCCACAGGGGGAAAAAAAAAAAAAAGATAAAAAAGATTTTTCTGATGAAAAACTTAATGACAGAAAACTCAAATACTTGCCTAAGAACCAAAATGTACTTAGTTACTGTCTAAATATCACTAAAAATTAAAATGTAGGTGTGTTTCCCTCCACTCCATTCTTATTGGGAAAAATGCAGGGAAACACTGGCTTTGTCTCCTCTCCTGCCCAGTTCTGAATGACGGAATGAAGGTCCTGCTTCCTTCCTGTTGGTGGGAGACGTTCCCAGGTGGAGCTATGCCAGGTGGAAGTAAAAGCTTTAATTTTGATGATCGTACAACCAGAACAAGTAGGAGAGGTGCAATTTGTCCTCCCATGAAAGCTCTGCACAGAAAAGCACAGTTTGCCAGACCCTTGTCAGAATCTAGGCTGAATGCTGATCGCTTATAAATTTTTTTTTTCTGGTTTTCTTGAGGAAAATGTTGTCAAAAATAGCTGGAAACTTGGAAAACAAATTGATTCAGTTGCAAACTCTCCTCCCTCTTCTTCTCCCAAATGTTGTGTTTCAGTTTTCTTGGGAATGCTGGCAAGCTGGAGAAAACCCTAATTTAGCCAAAACCACTGGAGCATTTGTGTGTTGAAAAAAAGCACTCGCAAACTCTGCAGTCACTCTGGTTGTGTGTGCACAGCCTCCAGCACCCCTGGACTGGGATGATTTTGTTTTGCTCGTTTTGTCCCGAGATGCAGGAGCCATCGATCCGAGGTGCCAACACCTTTGCCACAAGCCCAGAGGAGCAACCAGAGTTCAGCGCTTGACTTGTAGAGAGAGGGCTCCTGGGACCTGGGGAGCTTGTCATGAAAACCTTGGGGATAGATAGGTATTATTTACTACATTTCTTATTGAGAGTAAATATTTTGGCACACCCGTTTGCACTCCCAAATCCAGGGACTGTGGCTGCTGTTGCTGTGGGAGATCCCCTTGCTCTTGAGCAAGCACTTCAAGCCATTCCTATCGCTTAGCCTCTGCTGCTGGTGGGAACCTCACCCAACCCTTACAAATGACTCTCCTGACCTTCACCTCCTTAACAGCAATGCAAAAATAAATCCCTCTCTTTCACCTGCCTCTGGCTGTTCTGCCAGGGGAAGTTCCTCTCCCTTGTCATCTTCACTGCTGGGAAAAGGTAAAGCTGAAAAATGGATATTGTCTACTGAGCCGCTGATGTGCAGAGAAGAAAATCAGGGTCTGCTCCCAATTTGCTTAAGCATCTCTCCTGCCCGAGCTGTTTTCCAGGGCCGAGTCATCCCACTGGGCTGTCTCCCACATGTGCAGCTCCGCCAAGGTGTCACCACAGCCGCCGTGCCGGTGGTACCGGCTCAGCAGGCACCGGCCACGGGCCAGCAGGATAATACAAGTAATAATAATAATAATAATGGCATCATTTGCATTGCTCTGCGCCTTTCGTGGAGGACATCAAAGTGCTTGACAAACACTTCCTGACAAAATGCTTGCCAAACCCCAGTATTGATCTGGGGATGCTAGTTAAATGCAAACAAGAGGGGGGAAAAAAACCCAAATAAACAAAGGAAAAAAAATGAACCAAAACCTCAAAGCAGCTTTACATCCTTCCCTCCTCCTCAGCCTCTTGGGAAATGGGACCGTGTCCCAGCACACACCCCTCCATAAGCAGCTCTCTGTCCCACCACTGTCAGGAGCACTGGTACCAGGGAGGATGAGGAGGGGTAAGGCTCATCTCCAGCTCCTTCCCCTCTCCCTCCCAGGGGCCAGGCGGGCAGCAGTGCCCTGCTCTGGTGTGGGGGTCAGATACAGGGACAGACCACCTAGAGATGGGCCATCTGGATCCTCTGACAGTCCGGTCTCGTTTGTGCATTTGTTCAGTGCTGGACTCCATAGAGGTCAGGCCTGTGTTCAAACTACCCTGTGCTACACAGTGTGTTTAGTTATCAGCCTTTCCTTTGGATTTGTTTGCGTAATTGGTCCTCCAGCTCATTCCTTTTAACAGGACAGTGGCCCTGCCCTCCTCTTTCCATTTGCAAGGATCATCTGCCTTGGCTCACGGTGTGCTCTGCACATCTTGGGCTTTGCACTGGTTCATCATTGATATCCTCCCGGCTGCACCCCAGATCGGGATGCCCCGTGGTCGGAGATGCCCGGTGCCTTGCCCAAAGCCCTGCCATTTCCAGGCAGGGAGATGTCCTGATGTGCTCCTCTCCACCTGCGAGGAGGTCTGTAAGCAGGATGGACATCAGCATGTCCTGCTAGGAGATGAGTAAGGTGGATAGTGGTGGAAAATTCCTGTCATCCCTGCTCACGTACTGATCTGTTTATGTAAATCTCTTCACTCCATTTATGGCCAACACATTCATTAGTGTCTATATGGTGTAGATGTACATGAACCGCTTAAAACCCCCAAATCCTCCTGTCCCAGTGTCCCTCAGATATGAGCTGTGGACCAAGACCCTTCAAAGTAATGGTTCCAGAAAAGTCAAATATAACAAAGAAGTGAATTTGGAAGAACTTTGCTGGAATTATTAATCATGGAGTACAGCAAGTGACTTCAAATAATGCAATACAAATATTTAATGAAAACTATGTATATAATTTTCAACTTAATGGAAAAAATAAATGGCTTTTAATACTGAAATTCCTGCAGCCCTCCCTTATTTTCATTTCCACAAGCGCTGATGGCAGGGTCTTGGCAAGGAGCAACTGGAAACCTCCAGGTAAGGGCTGTCCATGTTTCTCCCGTGAGGAGAAACAGCTCTTGCCACCTGCAGTGAAGGTCTTGGCTGACCTTCAGCCCTCTCCTCTCTGTCGCTTCCACCTCCTGGACACACAAAGGGTCTCCAGTCCCCCCAATCCCACCGCAACTTCAGTTATACAGTAAGATATTTGTCCTGCCATGCAGAAGCCTCTCTAGGTGGTTTCCCCCTCTGCCAATGAGATGTGGATGAGCAGGAAGCTGATGGCTTTCTCTGTGAGCCAGGGGTCCCCTCAATGGCTCCCCAAACACAGCATGACTCCAAGGGCAAAATTGGTGGTCTAAAGACAGCCATGCCTAATAAGTATGTGGTGCCTATAGGTAGGAAATCATTCTTAGGAAAGAGAAAACACAGCATGCTTTGTGTGCCCCGTCTGGAAGGGTGCAAGTGTGTTTCCAAAGCTAATCTTTAACATCTATTTGGTTGTGCACCAGTTAAGTCCAGAGGAATACAGTCATATCAGCTTTGCTGTATAAAAGTAATTTATGAATTTATCCACTTCTTAACTTTCCATGTGCTGTCACATTTTTTATTTTATATACAAATAAAAATATATTGGTGAGGAATGAAGTGCAATAGCTCCAGAATGGATGAAAACAATTTCACCAGCAGAGAATGAAGTGCAGGGGCTCAGCTGCATGTGGGAATCCTTGGTCTCTTGTTAGTCAGCGGGGGAATGAATCCTTCACTCTAACTAAATAAATAAAGAGACCAACTGCCTTGGAAAGAATAACATGTTGTATGTCAAAAGATATTTGAATGGGCCCATGCCAGCATCAAGCTATAAAAACACAGTGCATGGGGAGCTAACTGCTCCTATGTTCAGAAGCTTTTGCGTTTCTCTGTTCCTCAGAAATGTTCCTTAAATAGGCAAGCAGTGAAAATGAAATTTAAAAAGCTGAGTGTGTGGCTCTGCTCCTTCAAAGAGAAGAGCGAGAACTCGGAGAAGGCTGACGGGGAGCGATGGAGCCTGTGAAAGCAAGGCCACATGGAGATGAGGCGGTAG
Organism: Podiceps cristatus; assembly: GCA_000699545.1. Taxonomy (NCBI): domain Eukaryota; kingdom Metazoa; phylum Chordata; class Aves; order Podicipediformes; family Podicipedidae; genus Podiceps; species Podiceps cristatus. Next base: position 11,740 of record JMFS01119699.1, on the reverse strand, counting down.
AGTACAGGCAGGGCTGGCAGCTGGAACAGGACGGGAGGATAAACCGCATCCACTGCGCTTAAACTGCAGCCCCTATAAACATATATAAGCACATTCCCGCATCCCTAATGTGGGTGTTGAGGAGCAAACAGGTCAGGGATGTCAAAGCCCACTGTGGAGCCAGGAGGAATGCTCCAGCTGCTGCCGGGACTTGGATTGCATGTTCCCAAAGCCCCGATGTTATCACTGCTGCAGAGTTGTAGTTTAATTCTAGTGATGCAGGATAGCACGGAAAATAAATCCCTGCTTAGACAGATGGGTTAATGCTGGGCCAGAGTGGAAAGCCCTGAAAGGAGCCTGCAGAGTACCCACAAGTTTACTGTTTTCCCCACAGGTCAGAGGAATAATTTTGCTCTGGAACATCCACGTTGGCAGTGCAAAGGGGCTAGACAGTCATCTTGTATTCTGGAGCAGTTGCCTCAATCATAAACCAGACTGAACTGGGCAGAAACCAAGAAGAGAGCGTACAGATCACAGCCCAAATGGTTATTAAAGGGGTTCAAAGCTCCCACGATTGATAAGGCAGGGGGGCCAGTTGACGGTGATCCTGGCTGCTAAATGAAAGGGGGATAGAAATTGGATAATCTGCACCAGATGCTCATATTTTTTTACAAGCTCATTCACTTCAGATGAAATCCTTGCAGGCTGGAAGGTGGCCAGCTCCTGCTACTAAAGGGAGCATCTGGAGGCAGTCCCAGCAGGACGCAGACGGAGGACCTTCCCTGTTTTCTTATCACTGTTGTGAAACAAACTGTCACTAAAAGGGAAGCAAGGCAAGCTACTTCTGATGCTTGGGGAAACAAAACGCCCGAGACGTGAGCAGTGATTCCTGCGGTAAATTATCACCTAGGAAAGGCTTTCTGATGCTGTCTGTCTCCAGTCTGTCTCCAGCACAACATGCTGCGGTCAAGATGAACTTTGTATCTGTTTAGAAATTTTGCAAAATTAAGAAAAAACCACCCCAACTTGACTGCCTTTTTTTTTTCTTTTTTTTTTTTTTTTTTGGATGGAGAGGAAGATGCAGTTTTTCTTGCTGTGTTTTTATCTATTTCTGATAGAAATCTGATGCATGCAGCACTTGGTTTTGCGTTTTCATGTCAAACAAGTGTCTGCTGCTGATTAATGCACGTTTGAACATATCCAGACTGCCCACCTCTGAGAGATGGGCACTGCACCCTGCCAATTCCCCCTGAAAAGAATTTTTTTTTCATGTAATCGTAATCCATAAGTAGACCTATAAAAGAAAACCAAAACCACAAACTACAAATTCTAGACCCAAAAATAATCACTTGCAAATCACTGCAGAACTAGAGGTTGGGGTTGTGAATCCCCAAAGGTGCCAGACGACAAATGAGACTTTTCAGCATCATTACGACCGACCCCTGCGGCTCTGACCGCTTCACTGGAGCAGGGTGCCCAGAGGTTGCGCAGGCTCCATCTTCAGAAGTTTTCAGGACCAAACTGGATAAAGCCCTGACCAAACCGCTCTGATCTTGTGCTTTGAGCGGGGGGCAGGACGAGGGACCTCCAGAGGTCCCTTCCAACCTAAATTATCCTACAGCCCCGTGGGTATCTTTCCTTCCAAGACCATCGCCTTGGACTTTTCCAGGAGTCCAGAAACCCACTCCTCCTCCAGGTGCTCTTGGAGACAGGAATCGGCAGCTCTGAGATGGCTCAGACCTGCCTGAAAGACTCTGGACTAAATTTTTTCGGGTTCAGATAATGTGAGAATCACAAATTTATGTAACTCTTCACTACTTTTCCCTGTTTCAGACTGATTCCCATGGCTTTGCCAGACTTGTCAGCTGCCTGAGCAGCCTGGCTCTTTGTAAAGTCAGAGGAAAGGCATTAAGCATTTTACTTTGTGTCCTCTGTTGGGAGCTTTCCCTGCCCACTGAGCAGCAGACCATTTTTTCCCTTGTCTTCCTCTTACAGGCGTACGGAAGGGTTTCTCAGCCCTCCTCATGTCCCCTGCTGACTGTTTCTCTTTTTCTGCCCTGCCCTTTCTTTTTACATCTGTAAATGTTCCTGTTATTGTTTCACGTATTTCTTCCCAAGTTGACCCAGTTTTCATTCTCCCTGCTTGCCACTGAGCAACTTCTCTGCATTGGGATGGTTTGACCCAATACACTTAATAGAATTTACTGTGGCACTACCACAAGTACTCTTGAATGCTTTTCTCCTTTGGTTGTTTTCTTCCACAAAAAATTACTTACTAGGTTTACGTTAATACCTCTGTCCTATTTCATGGTCCTCCCTCCACCTCCTCCTAGAAGCATTAATCATTTCATAGCCGTTTCTGAGCTCCCTCTAACAAATTCTCTTTGTTTGCAGCTGTTTGATATGGAGTGTAATACCTACCACCAAGGATTGTCTTCAATTTCTGAGGATACAGAGTGGAACTTTTAAAAGAGCAGACTAGAGGACAGAAATTACCAACAGCAACATATGAATTGCAAATAACGAATAATGAAAAGCAAATATTTGGTCAGGCACACACGATCCAATTCATGAATGAATAAAAACAAACAACCACTCCCAAAATATCTAAGCAAACAGAAACCTGCTGACACAAATATTTGCAAATAGCACAGCAGAGGCTGAGCCAGAGGGGTTTGCAAACACTGCCTGAAAACACTCCAGCAGCCCCAGAGAGCCCTGGATACAGCTTTAACCCTGGCACTCCTGTCTTTGGGCTTATCTTTTTCTCACCAGTTGCAGCCCTCGTACTTCTTTCCAGGAATGCTATTGTCAGTCTCTCTTTGCTTGACTCACTGGGAAAATAGTCTAGCCCCCAGTGCTAAAGTTTATGAAAAACAAAAGAGAGGCAGAAGGACGAGACTAGCAAGAGCATCGGTGGGAATGTATGAAGCTCAGCAAAACCTCATGAGGCTGAGCTGGGTGCCCTGGAAATGGACAGGCACTTTTTCCAGTAAAAGTGCAAATTAGTTTTGTCAAAATTGAATTTCAATTGCCAAAATGCCCATTTTCATTTTTCAGCCAAATGGCAGCGACCAGGATGTCATCCAGATTCTGCATAGTCAGCAACACCGAACTCCCGTCTCCCCATCAGCCTGTTTATCCTGGCTATCCGTGCTTCAGCCTCTCTGTGTCACAGCCCGGCGTGGATGCGTCATTTCAACAAAGCCAAGGCATCCTCACTTTCAAATGCATAAAGATCAATTCTTAGGGTTTTCTTTCTTCACTGGTTTTACAGCCCAGTAAAGTCACTGGGAAAGTGTTCTTTGAAGTGACATTTCTGGGCCAGTGCCCACATGGATTACCAAAGCTGGCAGAAACTCTCTGAGAGATGAAAAAGTACTTCTTAGCATCCATTGCACTGCCGGGACTGACAAGGATGCCTTCAGTGAGTTCAAAACTCACCTGTAGGACAAAGCATCCCAATTCAATAGGGGAGTGTCCCTGCCTCGCACCCCAGCACACCTCCGGGTAGAGAGGCTGCCATCAGTGCCACGGCTGCGGATCACCCGGTGCGGGATGAGCAGGGTGAAACTCGGCAGTGACCATGTCGATAAGCACATGGTGACCACCAGCAAAGAGGGACCCTACTCCGTGGGTTATGCCCGAAGGTAGTGGCAGCTGGAAAGACCTTGTCACTGCCCAGTCCCCAGTGGCTTTGGGCAGCTCTTTGGATTTCACATTTTCTCTTTTGCTCTTTATGCTAATCTCAAAGCCTTCAAACTGAGAGGAATGTTTAAATGAGACAAGAACACTGAGAGATTTAGAAACGGGATGGAAAAACAGGATGAGACTACACTGGCTCACCTCTCATCTGACCCAGACTGCATTCAAAGACCCCTGAGGTTGACTGAAGATGCCTCTTGGACTGCAGAATTCATCCATCCATCAAAAAAAACCCAAACCACCCAATAAAAACCAAAGCTATAGAGGAAGGTGAGTTATACAGTGACAAGATGCAAACTAAGTAAGTTAAAAGTGTTTCCAGAGGAACTCTCTCCTCTCTCATAGGATGAGCAGACTTTTGTACCCAGGGGACCATGCAGAGCCCTCGCGGCCCTGGGAAAGGGAACGTTGGAAAACAAGTCTATAATGTTTGGAGGTACTGAACGGTAAGCAGTAATGTAAAATGACAGCTCTTAGCACAAAGTCCTCTCCATCCTGCCTGCAATTATATCCCCTAATTGCAGAGTATTGGAACAGCTCCTGTGTGCTAATAGAGTTCATTTCAGAGCATCCCTGCGTGTCAATACCAGTCCCGCTGAACAAGGGAGGAGAGCCACGGAGAGAGCGTGTTGCTTGTCCAAAGCAACCGCTCCACAGCTGACAGAGGCATCACGTGCGGAGCTCCCGGGTCCCGTGCGTGGCTGAAGACACGTTTCTGCAGGCAGGTTGCCTGCTCCAGCAACAGCACCATGCTCTCTGGTTTAGGTCCAGATGCCGGGATACACCACTGAATGTCAGCATTTTATGCCTCACATTTGCAGACACTAATTTATAAGGTTGTTATTTCTTCCGAAGATGAAAAAACTCAGATAAACAGAGGCTTGGTGTCTCAGTTTTGCTGATACTTTTTTAAACTCGCATTTCCACTGGCTGACCTGTGCAGGGATTTGAAGCATGTGAATGGCTCCAGTGGCATACAAAGGAGAGAATAACCACAGACCACAGCAGAAGTAGTTATCTGGGATTTCTTCCTTCCTGCAGAGATCCCATGAACAGCTTGTGAATGCTCTTCACTAAAAAAAATCTGCCAGCTTTCTGTGGGTGGCAGTGAAGCAACAATTTTCACTTCTCTACCTCTTCCTTCCCCAGAGAAAACATTTTTTGGGAACACATTTGCTTTTCAGAAGTCTAAAATTGTCTTGAAATTCCACACTTCACAATGTGAATTGCATCTCACTTTTATCTCACTTTATAGGGTCTTCATTTTAATACTATTAGTTTATACGATTCCTTGACAGAACAGTAATAGAGTGGGATAATATGTATGGCTGTCAATGTCTTACAGAGTAACTGAATAAAGTCTTTTACATTCTGTACAATTTTATCTGGTTTTATTTTGTTTTCAAAACCACTGAGAACTGATTGAAACACCTTATGCTTTTTTTTTTTTGTTTTTGTTTTGTTTTGTTTTGTTTTGTTTTTGTTCCCAAGAGGAAGGTGTCTCCTGGTCATTGCAATGAGTCTGTCTGAAAATCACAAAGTGGTCTTTGGTGTCATCATTCAGGCTCAGATCCTCTCCCTCCAGCATGTAATAACATCTCTTTTATCCTTCCCTACAAGCCCTTTCATTTCTCTCATTAACTTAGCAGCTTTGGGCTGCCCCGCTCTCATTTTAATGAGATTTTTTCTTCATATTGGGAGAATAAACCTGTGTACATCAGGTTCATGAGAGTCTGCTCCAAAGCCCCTTGATGAGGGCTGACTTCTAAATGATGCCACATGCCCCAGGAATACAATATCACTCAACGTGAATAACAGTTGTCCTGAAACACCACCACCATCTCTCTGCTCTTTATTTAGGAGTCTGTGCTAAAGCATTCAGTAGAACATTTTCAGGTGACTGGTATGGCCAGACCCCTTCCTTTTAGGATTTAGACTGCCTCACCTTGACAATGACTTCATCACAAGACACCGCTGTATGCAAACACCGGGTCTACGCGAAGTCCTGGCGGCAGGCATGGCAGAGTTTCCCGTAACGATTTGCTTTCTGCTCGTCAAGTCCTCTGAAGGCTGCGAGTGACAGCTCTGTCATAACGATGGAGCCATGAGGTGGCAAGTCGCCAATTTAACTTCAGAAGGACTGAATCTCACTGAGTAGTCCTCCAGCTGGCTTCCACCCAAAATGAAAATTGTCAGAGTGCCCATGATACCTGTCGGTGTATCAAGAGACACCATCCTGGAGAGCGCGTGGTGCTGGTGGGGAGCAGGATCTCAGGAGATGGAGCGGTCAAGCATGGGGTGTGAAAAACATGATGTAGGGCTGGCATCTCTTGGGGGTACCTGTCCCTAAATCTCCACCCTCGCACACGCACTGGGAGGCAGTGATACAGCACTGCAAACCTCAATTACAAGCCAGGATTAAAAGGCTGTACAAGAATTCATGATGGGAAAGTGCATCAAGACAAGCCATATGAAAAAAAAAAAAAAACCCACAAAAACAGATTTATGGAATTTATTGGTCCCCCTCTATCCAGACTGATGGTTATTTCATTAGAAAGTAATTGTATTTGTCTGACATGATTTATGCCTTGCAAAATCAGCCCGACTCACACCTTTTCAAAACACACTTTCCTAAATGTGTCCTGAAGCTACCAAAGACAGCAGTTTCTCGGGTTCCTTTTCACAGGGGTTTGGCACCATGGCTGCAACTTGCAGTTTCCAATAAAACTAATTATCTGAGGGAACAATATGCAATCTCACTGGCACCTTTGGTATCAAATATTATTAAAACATAATGATCATTAATGACTCTTTGATTCCTAACTTTGTATCTCATTTAGACATGTGGCCCCCAAACCTCTGGGGCTTCGCTCTGTTGTACTGGGAATATCTTAGTGGTTAAATATCTGCTGTAATGAATACAGATGTGAAGAAGGCACCGGTATGTCACACACTACTCTTTCAGTAACAAGTAATTTCCTACTTTCCTGCCTCCTAACAACTCTAGTGGTTTTCTCATTGTTAAGATCACGAAATTATGACACTGATCTAATATGTGCTGCACTGGTGATAACAATAAGCAGCACTGTGCATCATTACGTCTTAAACTATTCCCCCCAAAGAAGGTAACACAGTTTTACAGCAAACCAAAGCACAGAGCAATGACAGACCCACCATGATGCTGCAGAACAGCTGCATAACGTAGATCTAAAACTCAAATTTCAGGGTTGACTGCCGCATTAATTGCTCTCTTTTTGGCAGGTTTAGACAGGGTCATGGTCTCATTGCCCTGGTCACAGCAGTCAGATAGAGCCCCTGCCCCACAGCGCCTCTTCGTGCAGCCTGAGATCAGGGGAGAAGTAGGTGGTGATGGAGCATCAGGGGGAATAACACTGCACAACTCTTTGGACAGGTACTCGTGACTTACGCATCATTAATCTCATTTCAACCCATCCCTGCCAGTGATGCCCACCTGAATTATCACAGTGGCCATTTCTAAAGAGCCCGTGTGACTTTTTGAAGGGCAGCTTTGCAGACTTTGCTTTACAAAAAGCAGTTGCTTTTTCTTCTCACACACACACCAGCCTCACGTAGGAAAGTAGAAAGAACCTCAAAGGAAAAAATCCCACTTTTCTGCAGGAGAAGAGCCTGGTGGGCGATTCCCAAATGATGGTTGTCCCCCGGTGATAACCTCAAGATGCTGTATGACTATACTTTCATGTACTCGGTGGTTCCCATGGCTCATTTGCATGCATCTGTGTATGGGGTGCTTCAGATCCTCTTGCGAAACCTGTAATCCTCATGAGCAAATGAGAGACTTCACTCCTGGCCCCGGGTCCCACTCCCAGCCACAACCACCATGAGTTACGCTTCCCCCCATGATCTGTGGTGTCTCTAGAACCCTGGACGGTGGGAACAAGAGCACCACTCCACCACTCCTGCATGGACTGTTATAAATACACCAGGGAGGGTGAAATGATCACCCAATTTACACGTGATTGTAGATTATTCTGGAGGCAAATATCCATGTTCTTACAGTGTTTTACATGACAACATTGCCCAAGGATGCATCCTGCTACACTGCTGCGTACTGCCCATGTACCCTCATCTCAGGCCCTTGTTTCTAGACAAAAAGGCTCCTGAATTTTTAAGCAGCTCTAATGGCGGAGACCAAATATCATAGAACTGGGTAAAGCTTCTCGGTGCAGGAGGACCCCCATCAGGCACATAGACCACTTATGCCTGACATTAATCAGCCTCAACTAGGACATCAGCAATATTTGTTCTTACATTAGGAAGAATTTTACCAGAGAAAGGCCATTTATGACATATTTCTGGAATGAATCAATCACTTTAATTAGACCAGCCAACATATCTGGAAAAAACCCCAAAGACCTTTTCAAGAATAAAAACCCTTTGTTCATCGTGGATCTCAACTCATTTTTTTTCCCCATCTGCACCCGTCTCTCTGTTGGAAACTACCACCTCTCTTTGTGCTTTGGCCTCACTGGCACTCTCACTCTCATGCCTATGATGCCAGTGTTCACACAAATAATTTCTATTGTTCTATTCCAGTCTTGCATACCTTTATGCTTTCCTTTGCTCTCCCAGCTAGAGGGAGAGCCAACAGGAGCTCACTTGGTATGCATTCATCTGCTCCAAACGCTTTTCCTTCCCTTGTGCTTGTCTAACAAGACTCTGCTGACTGCATCACACTCATCTCCATGGTAACTCGGGAAAATGCTTTCTGCCCGAGTGCAGAACGGGACAGAAGAATCCCAGAGCGCCGCTGGAAAGCCCACCGGACATCAACAAGGCACCCAGTGCGTAGGACCGAGGCTAACAGCAGGGCTCCAGGAGAAGTTCAGGAGAACAAATGTTTTCCTGACATTTGTAGTAGGATGCCTGAAGCCAGAGCAAGATTTCATGTGAGCAAGACTTTATGTGGGAGCTTGATCCTGGTCAGAATCTAGAGGAGGTGAGGAAAGGGAGGAACATGAGGAACATCCTGAGGATTTTGCTGACACTGGAAGCATTTCACTCAAGTTACCCATGAGCAGATTTTTTGTTTTCAGGGATTGAAGAAGAGTAGATGGAAAAAAAAAAAAAGGATAAAAAAAACCCCCACTAGCTGCTTTGCCCAGCCCTCAATGACTCATTTTATGCATTTCTTGTCTGCAAAGCAGCTCCTGCAGCTGCCAGGGGCATCTCCATGATCTTTGTGAAGTAGGACCTGGCTTCTTAGAGACTCTCAGTCTCCAAAGTGATCAAGGCACAAGTCAAGCAAGCTGCAGCTTGCCACCTTCATACTCTCTAGAGAGGTGGGGCCAAGCCATCCTTACTTTGACCACATATCCCTGCTCCTGCCTCCAGAGCCCCCCCACTGCTGCATCTGCTGTCCCAGAGGGAGGGGAGGGACCGATCCTGCATGCAGGGTTGGAAAGGAAAGGAGACCCATCTTTCAGATCTGTCCTGTAGCTCAGATTTCACTCTCACACTCCTCCCTCTACCCGACAGTTGAAAGACAGGTGAGTCTTGGCACTGGTTAGGAGGTACCAGAAGGGCTGTGAGAAGAAGGGGTGGTGGGAAGGGAGTGACACCCCCTGAGCTTTCCTAAGCCCCCGCCCCAGCCCTCACTGATCTGGAAAGGAGACCCATCTTTCAGATCTGTCCTGTAGCTCAGATTTCACTCTCACACTCCTCCCTCTACCCGACAGTTGAAAGACAGGTGAGTCTTGGCACTGGTTAGGAGGTACCAGAAGGGCTGTGAGAAGAAGGGGTGGTGGGAAGGGAGTGACACCCCCTGAGCTTTCCTAAGCCCCCGCCCCAGCCCTCACTGATCTTTTCCTTCTCCAAAAACACACATCAGTGCTGCCAAAAGCTGACTCTTGCTTGCCTAGCCAAGAAGCCTTGATCTTGTCTCCCTTCGACAGCCAACACAGGGCAAAGAGTGCCCTGGCACACTGCCTGCCTCCTTTCCTGATAAGGAGCCCTGAATCTAAATGCACCAGGGAGACCAAAGTCCCCTTTTCAGGGAGAAGCTCCCCAGTATGTTTCCATGAAGTTTTTCATGAGCAGAGGTGAAAATAAAGGAGATAATGATCCAGTAGTGACCCTCGTGTGGCCTTGACTCATCCAGCAAGGAACACTGTCCTTTCCTAATGGCAGGAGTTTATTCCCTCAGTTTTCAAGTTTCTTGCCTATTGCTCTGGGTGAGGCATCTGCCAGCTTGGCCTCCAGCTTCATTTGTGGGCTTTGCTGCAGCACACAGCCCAGCCCAGGGGTATCTGGGTCAGGACGCCCTGGTTCATGCTGGTTAAACATCGACGTCTCCCTCTGAGCTGGTCAATCAAGGCTCTCTGTGGAGTCAATGGAGGCAGGGGAGACTAGGTGCAATTAATTTCAATTAAAATGATTGCCTACATTTGATCTGATGAATCATTGTCCAAGAGCTCTTTATGCATCTCCACTGGAATAATAGAGAACGGGGCATCCTGGGTGACTGCATTAAAGCTTCCTGTTGAGTCTTTTCTCTTTAACTACAGTTTATAGTGGCAGAAAAAAATGACTCTTTCATCTAGCTAAGGATTTAGTTAACATGTGTCTCAGTAGTTCTCCACTAGAAGGACCGGTGCATTAATTCATTTCAAACTGGAAGTTGGAAAGAGTTGAAAATATCCCCAAAAATAAATAGGTTGGAAGAGGGAAGTGTAGAAAAAGGGAGAGAAAATGCAAAGACATTCAGCTTGTATCATGTGACCAAGCGCGTGCTTGCAGAATAATCGCCCAAGCACTGCAAGGAAACAGCTTGAGTATCTTTAAATCTAAAGGTGAGACTGTGTGGCAAGTGAGAGGTGCCAGATGGCAACAGGGGAAGCTAAGAGCAGCCTGAGCTTCATGCAAGAGGCATGGCAGAAACAGCTGGGAGGCAGCGGGGCTCTGGCCAGGCTCCAGCTCTAAAGCCCTGCTCTGAACTGGGCAACTTCTGGGCAGAAAGACATGGGCAAAGAGGAGAGGATTCATGGAAGAGCAGGAGCCCTGGCACAGAAATGGGAAGAAGTGAGAGAAAGAAATGTATGTGTCTGGCTCGGTGAGCGCGGCAGGAGAGGGAGGAGAAATCAATCCTCAGAAAACAGGGATTTCTGTGTGCACAGATGCTTCCAGGACACAGACAGGAAAAAAAATATGCTTTCTTTTACTAAGAACAAGTTAACGAACAAAACCATTTCCCCGTGATGTGCAGCTGTGGCTGGAGGTCTGTTTGTTCGCCATTTCTCTAGGAAGGGGGAGGAAAACAAACGCCAAGGTGAGCTTCCTGGAGTACGGTGCTGCAGGCTGCAGGGCTCATTTCTGAGAGAGGGGCAGGTGATTCCATCACCTGCAACATTGCAGCCAGACCGAACAAAGCCCAAAGACACACATCATCAGGATCGGCCTGTCCAGGCCCTTCGAGGACGACTGCATCATTTCATGGAGCTTTTCTGGCCACCTCTTATGACACCATGGAAATGGCTGATATTTTCCCTTGCAGATGTCTCCAGCAGATTTCTCGCCGCACATGAAACAATTCAAGTGAGCAAGCTAGGTGTGTGGGCTGGAAATTTATTTTACACATAAACAGCTAATGTTTTATCTGTACAAATTCGCATGGGGACAGGCCATAAAGCACCTGGGATGTCCCCTAAATAATGGCAAGACTGTTGCTGGGTATCCAGGGATTTCTCTGAACAGATGTAGCAGGAGAACAACAATTTGTAAATGCACTGACAGTAATTATTGTCTGGGTTTTCCACATGGTATCCCAGGCTGATGGTGGGCAGCTAGTTCAGGTGAGCAGCAAGGAAACAAAACCAACTGCTGTCACTGAGCAAAATGATCTTTCTAGCTACAGGAGCTGAGCTAGCAAGGGTTCTAGGTAAAGTTATAGATTTCTGTTGTCATACTCTCTGATCATTTTTGCAATTCTTAGTGTCGTAGTTTAGCCCCAGCCAGTAACCCAAAACCATGCATCCGCTCACTCACCACCCCCCTCCCTGGTGGGGAGGAGAATTGGAGA
>JMFS01119693.1:0-16438 GCA_000699545.1 Podiceps cristatus | reverse complement strand
ATAAGCATAATCAAATAAATCAGAACGATATTCAGTGGTCTTCTCAAAGCCTTGGGAGAACAAAGAAGCAGTTGGCTGGGAAAATACAGGCACTCTGCAAAATCATTCAACACATTAAGCAGATAAATGCAACTAGGGTCAACACCATGCTAGGCAGAAAGCTGCCATGTCCGTTTCCTTACTGCAGTGGCAACAGTCATGCCACCCTTTCATCAACTAGTCTGTCTCTCTCTTCAAGGTAATTTACTTTTTTCTCTTATGACTTACAAAGAGCAGAGTGGTGGTCTGATGGAAAACGAGGTAAAACCTAGCAAAGGATTGGGAGAATGAGGAAGTCATTAAGTCTGTGGGTGAAGAAGACTACAAAGGAGAGGGAGGTTAGTAAATGAAGGGGTAGAGAGGAGGGAAGGGTAAGGAGAGGACAGAAGAGTTGGAGAGGCAATAAAATACCCATTCTCAGCCCAGCACATCACTCCAGAAAGAAAACTCCAGATGCATGCAAATATCATGCTCCAATTAATGAAATAAATGCATACGTATCATCAAGTCTCTGGAACTTCTGGCAAAAGATTTAAGTGGGATTTCAGTACTTTCCCATTTTCAGCCTGACACCGTTCTGCCAGAGCCTTGTGCTTGTTTACAGCCCCTTGAGGATTAAAGACTGAATATGTATTAGAGACTTTTGAATAAAAGGCTAGAAACTAGATCCAATAAACGTATTCTGGCATTTAATTCCATTTGTTTTAGAGGAAGTAAGGTTCCTAAATACTTCTTCTGACATGGGCTCGCAAAAAGGACAGTTACAATGGAGGTCTTAGGACTCTGCTAATTTATCCCACTTGATAATTCTCATCACAGCTGCAGGAAAAAACAACTGTGCCACTGCCATAGAGCAGCAAACACAACCCATCTAAATTAATATTTCACTTGTAGTTAGTAAGATAGAATATGATTTGCTAATCCAGTGTCCAGTTGAAAGGATTAAACTGAAATATATTTTAGTTGTTCTCTAATGCTTGAAATTAATTAGTCAGGTGTTAAATATAGTTTCTATTTGTTGAAAGTATAAAGCTAAGGCATCCCAATGAATCATATTGCACACAACTGCATTTCTTTATGTTGCTTCCAGCCTTTTAGGTGGCTGAAGTACTAAAAATTTTGTAAATATATATAGATACTTGCCATTTTTTGTCTTCTATACTTTTTGCATTTCTCCTTACTTATTACTGAATAATAAAAAATGGAGTTTCAGTTCATGTGAGCTTTGCTGTCTGATTGCTTAAATTTTAAACAAATTTTTTTAAAAAATATTCTTTTTTACATATATATAGGGAGGCATTTCTTCACTGGTTAGTTTTAAAGAAAAATGGCAATATTCCTTTTTAGTTTTTTTCTAGGATTTCTTCACTGGTTAGTTTTAAAGAAAAATGTGGCAATATTCCTTTTTAGTTTTTTTCTGGGTTTTTTTTTTTTTTAAGGAACATTTTCATATAGATTGAAGATCATTGTTATGCCTTTTCAAAGAACAATATGTTTTTGAAGAAGGCTACTAATGCTATGTAGCTGACAGTGTTGTAAAATCCATCTTTTATACATAGTCTGCTTTGACATGTTACCACTATTTGTTAAAATTTGTTGATAAAAGTATGAAAAGAGTGGACAAGCCACACTGCAGTTAAATAAACTGTCTACATTTGTCTTATGTTTCCCATTTCCATTAATGGCAATTTACATAACACAAACCTACATTAAAATTAATTCCTTGTGCTGTTTTGGGAATAATAACACAGAGAAAACCTTTCCTGTTTCCCTCTCCCACGCTCAAATATTTTTTTGCATAGATTTCAGATTTCAGTTACAAAAGGATGAAGTAAACCCAGCAGTAAAAAAATGAGTTTCATTTAATCACTCTTAAATATAGTCTGTCCCCTTCTGTTTTGTTAGTGTGGGTTTTTTTGGGTTTGGTTTTCTTTGGTTTTGGGTTTTTTTTTAATACAATACACAACCATTATTTTCCAGGTGGGATGTCCCATGGTAAAGAAACAAGACAAACCTCCTCTCACTGTGTTTATAGAATATAAAAAACTAGCTTGAGTAAAAAGATAGCATTTCCAATGATACTGCTGTGCAAGGTCAATCTTCTGTTTATCTGCAGTACAGACTGCTATTTCACAGAAAGTGAAAGAGAAAGCTTTAAGTGTGTCAAGTGAGTATAGAAAACCGTACTGCCTTGCAGCAGCTTGACAGCACAGGTGAGGAGAGGCAAAGGCAGAAGTTTAAAAGCTACCAGGTCTGCCAAACACACTAGAACAAAGGTCAATGACAAACTTTTCTTGTAAATCTGCATGTCTTCCTCTTGAAAATGTTCTCAAAAAAAGAGTTCTAAAAACGGTAGCCAGATCTCATTAAGAAACAACTACTCCTCCAGTGCAGACAGTTTCATATGGGAAAAGTGACACAAAACCAATATGCCTTAAACTACCATTAACTTAGTTTTTTATATCAAACATGAGACTTAAATAATATTATCTTATGTTTCCAGCATTTAATATTTTGCTTTAAAAAAGGTATGCTGGTTTTTCTCATTTAAACCATGCTCCTGAGATTCTGAGCAGCACCTTTTTTTCCTGCTGATTTAGACCTCAAATTAAGAATTACAGTAATAAAAATCTATGCAATAAATAACAAGAATCTCTAAACCCTATTACTAGTTAGAAAAAGATAGAGTCATTTAAATCTCTTATTGAAAATGGATGTTTAGATTGTAATTATTATTTTCTTGAGGCTAGGATCGAGAAGGAATGCTTTTTTAGCATAATAAAGCTAAGCACATTATGATGAAAGTATAATTTCATTTGTTTAGAGTTCTTTTGTGTGATGCATTTTGACTGTAAAACACTGGCCAGTCATTCAGAAGTTAGGGGTGCTAAATGATATGGTAAAAGAAGCAGACAGTTAATTAATTGCATTCCATTTGTTGATTTTGTTACCCAAGATCCAGTACTATTTTATCCTGTAAAATATTTTTTTTTCTGGATGCATGTACCATTTGAACAATATTTTATCTGAAGAAATTCAAAGATAATTATTTCACATTGTTTAAAGTACAGGTTTATGGCATGTATCCTAATGCAACTGAGGTACCATGGTAAGAACGAGAATTCCTTTTTTGATCATCAGAAGAAAGCAAGCGGAACAAACCGGGGGGGTGGGGGTTGCAATTATAAGTAATCTGATTTCCTAGGTTACTTAGAAAGAATTGTTTAGGACAAAAGAAAGCAGGTTTTAAGATTACAATAAACAGAAACAGTTCTGTTCCAAATCTGAGGCGTGTACAGTAGTTGTTCCATGTATCACTCATGGAAAATGCTTTAAGGAACAGCATTATTAAGTTGTGGCATTATCACAGATTTAAAAGAGATACTAGAATCTTTTTCTCAGTCATTCAGCTCTGTTAAAATATGGAAAGATCACTTACAAATAAATTCTAATATTTATTGGCTTGAAAAATACATATCAATGGTTTACTACTTCTCTTGGCCTTCAGTTCAGGAAGGACTGCAGCATTAATGCATACAGGTCACCATTACTTTATTACTCCTGTCTTTGTGCACTGAGAACTGTTTTTTCTAAACCAGTTTCCTGCTTGATTAACTGCTAAGAGGGATTGTATAGTTTCCACCATTACCTCCACCAATGAGGCTGCACTTAGCCTCCAAGAAAAAATAGTAGACTTTTGCAGAGGCCTTAGAAATTAAGCAAAAGACGGTGATAAACACCCAGGATTACTGACCATGTTCTAACCATACTACATGTCACTAGTATATTTTGTCACTTTTGAGGAGAAAAACACCTTGTGGAAGGGTGCACTAAAAATGAGCATTCAATAAGCAAACAGCCAATCAGATAAGCAGAATAGTCTGAATTTATGATTAAAATGGGCTAAACTGAAGTGGCTATAAGATTTTTTTGAGCTCATGCAACTCTTCAGCAAGTTGATGTTTTGTTTTTCTAAAATACTTAGGAGGATGCAAATTTCCCGAAGTTAAACTGGTAGATGCATACTTTTAGTGCTCTGCCTACTTGTAATATTCCTACCACATTGCTTGTTACTAAACATTCTTGCATGAATTTATTGTGAACCTTGACTGTATGTGCTAGGTGATTTCAGAAACATAATTTAAGCTATTTTGTTTTGATAGCTTCTGCTGAACTTTTGTCCTGGCATATGGGTTCAGCTCTCAACATCTTCCATTTTAAATCACTTATATCTTTAAAATAACTAAGGATCTTCTCCCCAGTGTTCATGTGCCATTTTCCAGGCAAAAAGAATTTAGCAAGTGAAATGAAAGCGAAAAAAAAAGACTGACATTAAGGCATGTTTAGACCAAAACACAATACAGAATTGTCAGACAAATAATGTAGGGTAATTTAAAATTTGGTGTTAATCCCATGTATAACAATGGCTTGGAAAAGAAGACAAGAAATTTCATGACAACAGTTTATCCAGTCATGCAGAATCAAAGTCTCCCCATGCTAATGAGCATAATGAGGCAAGACTTTAAAGGAATATATGCTATATCACAAAATTTGGCTCAAAGACTTGGGTACAGTGCCAGAATCTTCATACTCTTTTCTCTGTAGACTCACAGTTTTCAAAGCTAAAACACGCTGTGAAAAGAAAAGGAAACTTTTCCAGGCTCCAGCACAGGCAGGCTTCACGCACAGAGCATTGTAATGGCGAGAGGAGCCTCTTGACTCCAGACCTGGAGTAGGACAGCCCTCAGGGCGATTTGCACCCTAGGTTACTTGCGCCCCTGGGACGGAGCCGGCAGCGGGGTCCCGGCTACCCAGAGCAGCAGTGACTGCGTAGTCGCCACACAGCCAGAGCCTCCGTGTCACAGGGTAAGGAGAGCAACTGGCATTTTCTCCCCAGTCCCGACACGGGCTGTCAGGTTTGAGCTTTGGCCCTGGCTAAGGCGTGGGCTGCAGCATAGCACACAAGTGACATTTATTCTTCTTGTTAGCCAACAGGCAGTGACAGAGGCGTGAAACAGCTCCAGGGGAGGGCTGATGTTTGACAGCTGCTCTGCTGCAGCCTGATCCTGCAACTTGTGCAGCAACGTGCTGAGGGCAGTCGGATGATCTGCAAATTTATAAAACGCTTTCCCAAAGTAAGGACATTCCTACGGCCGTCTAGATACTGCATATTTCTGATCTCAACCCACAGTTAAATTCATACAGACAAATTATAAACATCAGGAAAAACTAATGGAAGAATACAACATAAACATGAATTTAAACACCTAAACATGAATTTCAATGGGACAGTGGGAGTACCTTAGTCTGGGAACATGGTAACACTGGGAGATGGCCATTAGCCATCAGTACAGCTCTGCTTTCCCTCATCCCCATTGCCTACCTGAGTGTTGCTGTAAATGCAAGTCGTGCTAATAAGCTAAATGATCCAGCAATGCAGTATCACAGAACTGGTCTGGGATGGATTGTTATTACTATTATTATTTAATTTTACTGTATAGCGTGGATGTTCTTTCTCAGTGTGACAAATACTGATGGGAGCACAGACCCAGTCCTGCAAACATGTTAACGATAGTTTTCCCACTGCCCATATTCTTAACACTCAAGTTCCAGGCAAGCACATCTACAATTAGGTCATCTTTTCTCCCCTCCCTCCTCAAGGCCTTGCTGTGCAGCCCTGGCAGTGCCTGGGCACAGCCACCGTTGTATTCAGAAATCAGTGTCTAGAGCTGAGATGAAGAACTCTGAGACCAGGTCAGGCCAACAGAGCCTTTTAAGGAGACAGTGGGGGGACACGTGGACAAAGCTCCTTCCATGGCATGTACTGAATTTAAATCTGACATGACCAAACCTTTCATAGTCTCCACCACACGCTGTGTGCACATCCAGTGGTATGACAGCAGGCAGTTGCTTTTGGCCCTGCAAAGGGTACACAAGCGGTCACATGGCAAGATACATCCCTCCCCGACCCCCATGCATGCCATGTAACTGCGGGGGAGGGGGGCGCGCTACGCTGTTGTATGATGTTAACAGATACCCATCCACCATGTTCTGGGGCGAGGAGAGGAGCAGTCTGGGCACTTGCTCACCCTGACAGCTCTGTCATCGCACTGAAGTGCTGCTGTGGTTTGAGCAATGTGTATATGAAGAAGCTGGATGGAGGCCAGACCCTATGGGCATCCCCACACCACCTGCAAGAACCTGGTCTCAGAGGGGCCACTCTGTTGCTCCATCCTCAGCAGACCCTAAAAAATACAGAGGCTGAACGTGGCAATATTGTAAGGGACAAAGAAATGGGTGTGTTGGAAAAGGTGGTGAAGGGGAAGGAATAGGGGAGGACCACATCTGCTGCAAGAGAAGCTAGGGAAAGTATGGCTGGGTTTTTGTGAGAGATCAGCTGAAGTCTTCTTTAGGTTATGGACTTCTTTGCCAAAGATATATTTTAAATGTCAGGTTTGTGACTTTTTCTTTCCCTGAGACAATTCATTATTTTGGCCTGGCTTCACCTAGTACTACTTGTGCATATAGACAGGTCATAAATGTCAGGAAAGAGTTCAGAATAGAAACTTGGAGACCAGCCTAGGTGCCCAATACCAGGAACTGCTCTGTGGTGTTGAGTGCACCCAGCCCTTCGTAAGAAACCTCTTACGCATTAAAACTCTTGTTTATGGAAGATTCAGCTGTTGTGGCTCTCAGTGGCATCTAGGACGTCAGCAGAGCTGTTGATCAGGACAAACTACCGCTTCTAGTGCCTTTAAGCAGAAGACTTTGGTGTGGCAGCACTGTGTTTTTAAGTATGGGAACATCTGCTCTTTCATGGAACAAGTTATTTTAATTATGAAAGTATAATGTCATGGAAGCTATCAAAAACAAAAGGTATGTCAGTAGTGTAACTTTCAAACAGCCTCACAACTGACATATGACTGTATCTCTATGATCAAGGTGAGACTTTTACACTTTACCATCAGAGTTGTGGGTTTGTTGTTTTTTTCCTTCAGTATACATGCAGCAGAAAACCTAAATGTTTTACAGCTCCAGGCAATTTAATGTAACTTACATATTGGGTGGCCTGCTCTTATCAAAATCTCTCTCAATCTTGTTTTCAGAGTGAAAGCATAATCTTGTTAACTCGCTGATCTGGGATTTAGAAGCTCTGAACTCTGCATCCCTGTCTGCCACAGACCACGCGTAGCAGAAGTGCCATAATCCCTCCAGCTTTGGATGGTAAGCAGCCCAGGAGAGGAAACCTCCCTTATTTAGTATTTGCAGCACTCGGCACACCGTTGTAATACGCGTAATAGGTGCTGCGGTGTGAGAGGAACCTATCAAAGTCGTTGAACTCTTTCCAGCATCTGCTGACCCGCCTCAGGAAATGTGACTGACAGCAGCAGCTCGGTTGCCCAGCACGGGTTTAGGCTGCAGTGGCATGCCGAGTCTGGCCACCACGTCTGTCGGCAGGGCTGTCTGGTGGCCGCTGTGACGTGACCGGCACTGTGACGGGCCGCAAGGGAACAGAAATAGCCGTCCCCTCAGCTTCTGGGACCTGATGAACGAGTGTCCTCCAGACCTCCTGGCGCACAGAGGAGCTGCCGTACTGCCCCCTTCGTCGCTGCTGAAGGCCCCAGGCAGAGCACAAACTGCTTACACCTAGCAGGGAAACAAGGAGAGACAAATCAAACTAAAAGGCAATTCGGCTTGATAAACCAGATAAGTTTCTACACTTGCATGCTCATGACATCTAAATATATGATAACAGCTTACCAGCAGAAAGGCAAAAAAATGATCATGCATGTTTTCTTTAGCCATTCAAAACTCCCAGGGCCGGCACAGCCCTCGTGTGGACTTTGGCATCCCACCCACCTTGCAAAAGCCTCTGATGCTGCTCGTCGTTGCTCAGGGGTGGTGAAGGGCACAATATGGTCATGTTTTGCTGTTTTCTTCCCTGTAAGCCAGCCTCAGGCCTATGAGAAACAAATATTTTGCCAATTTATCCTGCCAATAAGAACAGGTGGTTGCACAGCTTCCTCTAAAAGATGCAAAAAGCCATGTAGCCAAGGAGGCACGGAAGGAATAAATAAAATTATGTGGGGACAAACTCAAGGGCAGAAGCAGCCCAGGTGAATGATTTTGTCATCAGCACAATACAGCTCCAGAGCCTTATTACTGAAGGTAAAAATGAAGGCAAATCCAAACATGGGAACTGCATTTCAGTGGGATATGAGCTGCAGCGAGGGCAGACCGGGATCTCTCTCATCTGTGATCTGTCATAATAGCGTTTACCAGTTTGTTTCTGTAGAGTGCCAATATATGGAAACAGTTCTCCGAAGCGCCGGTCTGAGGGATTTGCATCATGTGCTAGGAACAGGTCTTACCTTCTCCCACCTCCGGTCATGTAAGCTTTTCGTCTTCACTAAAGTACATCCACATTTGCTTTTCACACAATTCTCTCTCCTCTCCTTCCTGCTTTACCACTTTTTTCCTTCAGTCTCATCTACTTCATCTCATAAGAGTTCTGCTTTCAAAAACAGAGACTTGGAACTAAGTCAGTCAAATTTTAAACATTCTGCACATAGATTTTAAGTGTTAGACAAGCCAGATCAACCGTCCATTTCTCTGATCCAGCAGCCTGCAGGCTTGCTGTGTTAGATTCCCCATCTCCAGATGGCAGTTGTTTACCTGCTCTGCAGAATGCAACTGAATATGAGTGGAGTACGCTACTGTATATTCAAAACAGTTTTTCTTTGAGTAATTCAGTTACAGATTATTGCTGTTTCTGTGTATCCCAATGAGGGTAAACATCCTTAACTCTGCTGTTTCTTTATGTAGACATTTGTAAGTATGCCATCCCTGGTTTACCCTAGTCACTGGGTGCAAAAGTTCTGCTAAATTTCTTTGTGAGGGAAACTTGGATAACAGCCATCTCCCTGCCAGGATGTGAAACAACATCACATGCTCTCATTTAGCCTGCTTGTTTTCCAGCTGCGGAGAACTCTCTGAGTTTTGGGGAGATGGGACATGGGGCTCTGTAGCTGGTCTGCTCGAGTGCAGAGGGGCCTTTTTGTCTTTGCAGCTGGGGAGATTTTATGAAGGACTGGATTTCCCATGTTTCTCTTCCCAGAAAGATTTCTATAAAGGATTATGACAGAGACAAGCGAGTGAGATACCTCCTCTGCCTTAGTCTAGCTCCTACAGTGCTGGAACATTTGTCAGACAGACATGGCCCACGTGACTGTAGTTAACGTGCGATCACACGGAAAACACAGGAGCAACACAATGGCCCTTTAACCTCGGGCATAAGGACATTAGTAAAATAATAAGAAGTTGAATGAGGACAAGAGGATGGCACAAGATGTCAGCCTCATACCGCTGTCTCCATGCAAACACACTATTGAACTTTGATACTCGATAACATGGTTTGTTTCAGCAGCAGGTGGGCTCCACAGCACAAACAACCTGAGAAGAGAGTACGTCTTGCCCTTTCCCAATACAGGGACTAGTTGTGGTGAGTAACCATGTCACTCATCAGTAAAATTGCAGCAGCACTGTATGAATGTTATTATCAACAGTTCTTTCTCTTCCCCTGCCACCAAGTATGCTAGGCACTAAAAACACTTTTTTTTTTTTTTTTTTTTAATTTCTTTTCTAGAAAAGGTAGATCCATCACTTTGAGTTTTATCCCTGGCTAGAACATTAAAGGTTTTGTTGGCTAGAACATTAAAGGTTATACTAGAGAACAGTATAGCTTATAAAGTTGTGAGGTATCTCTTAGCATGCAAAAGCCCTATGAACTTAAATCAATCTTTCTTTGCTTGAAATTAGGGAAGACAAAATATGTCTGAATATTAACCGTCACTTATTTTCAATATGTAGAATTAGAAAATTGATCCTGTTCCATAAACATAATGCCAAGAATAAAAGGAAATAAGTAAAGCAAATGCAAATATTTAAGGTCCTACATTCTGTAAGCAATTAAAGTGCCCCAGTCTTCAAAATTTATGATCATCCAGTTCCTCCTTAAACTCTAAAGCACCAGATATTATTTATCTATGATTTATCCATTGTTCTTATTTATTTCTTTTAAATAAACAGGACAGGTATAACATGACTGTAGATAGCAGACTTGCTCAAGAGTGGAATTTAATACCAACTGCAGAATTGAATAAACTTTATTTAGATTAAATAAAAATAAATATATTAGCTAACAAAGAATTTTCTTTTTAAATGTATAAGTAGTAAACACAGAAAAACTAGTATTTATAGATACTAAGATCTCCAGAAGCACAGGAAAGGAATTAATACTACAGAATCCTTATGATCCCTATTGCATTGTGGTGTCATTTTTTTAAAATGCCCTATGGAGGCACCTGTCTGTAAAGCCAAACATTTTGCTCTCCCTGTTGGAGTGCTCTTGTTGGAGCTTGTTTTGAGCTGTGAATCTCACCCAGGCGGAGAGTAGGATACCTTATGATTTTCTCTCACTCACGACTCCACTCGGATCACTCCAGAACTTTCCCTCCACAGCACAGACATGTCACACTTGGCTTTGGTGAGCGGATGAATAACCAGCCACAACAGTCCAGAATTGTTGCCACTTCATAAAGAACATGTGAACGATTCATGTTTACAACATGTGAAGAAGCACCACAGTTCCGTGCTAAAAGCCTAAGTACCGAGGAAGTTGTTGCAGCTGATGGCAGCCTGAGTAATTTTAACACTGAATGTAGGCCAATGACATAAACCACTCCAAATACAGTCTGTTTACAATTTCAGACACGCTGGAAGCGCTGGTGGGAATTTATTTTTTGAAATTTGCCTCGCAGACAAGGCCCAAGAGTCAGGAAGTGGCAAAGTTGTTGTTGTCAGCCCAAGGAGGCTGCAGGAAAAAAAAAGAAAAATAGCTGCTGAGTCAGACAGAATTTCCCCTGAGGACTCTGGCTGCAGCCCAGGCTTTAGAAGACCTGCCAGCTCACCTATGGGTAAAATCAAAGCTTTTAAAAAGCCTATACAGCTCAAGAAGTCGGAATCTCATTTTTAGGATAGCTTTTTGATATTTTAAGTTAGACCTGTGGCAAAGAAATCCCTGGAGTCTTGGAAAGTCTGTAGGCACAGTGTGTGCAGTATCTTCCCAATCTGACAGAGCCAAGATCTCTGAGCTGCTCAGCTGAATGCTGCTGTACCTGCTCCCGTTACCATGGAAATGGTCACTGGCAAAAGTAGGATAAGAGCTTTAAAGTAATTACCAATATAATTAGAACTTTCACCTTTTTGGAGACTGACTGTGCCGAAGCCCCCAGATAGCTAAAGCACCCAATTCAGACTCATCGATACAGCAATTAGTGTCTGATCAATGTGGGGATGACACAAGAAAGAAAGGCCTTGGCATTGTTGGAGCAGGGAAACAGTGGATTCCTGTGGCCGCCTTTGCTTATTCCTACTAAGCAACTTCTCCTCCTTTGCTATGAGTCACTGTTCCAGTTTCACCCTTAATTAATTCAGAGTAAAGAGAAAGGGCACAAACGTGAAGAGAAGCTCCCGGTGATGGTTCAATAAAGTTTGCAGAAGAGGGGGAGGGGAAGTAAGTCATTATAGTGACAAATCTCAAGATAATAGAGAGAAAGAAACCTCAACAGACGTGCTGTACATCAGCCATACTGGGAAATCTTAAGTGCCACTGTTTTCCTTATTACATTGCAACCATTTGAATGAAAGGCATCAATGAAACGCCTGTCAGAGCAGCGCTGCCCAGACATTATGCACAGCAGGCATCATACCATTTCATCCAGGCAGCAAGTACATCAGTGATCTGCATCAGTTTCTACAGCATGGCAAAAGCCATCAACAGTCTCTCACCTTTCCCAGCAGCATCTCCTTTACCTACAGAGGTGGCAGAAGGGAATTTTGGTTTCTGAGATGTAATTTCACACTTCTTTGCTAAAAACACAATAGCCTGCTTGTATTCAGGTTGAATACAGAACTCACCTTCAGTGACCAGCAAAGTGAATGCTTGCATAATTATTACTGCTTTAAGAACATTAACATTTGGCTGGATATAGCCTGAAAGGTTTTGGCTATGGTTATTTAGCAGAAAGAGATGTGCTTTCAGAAGAAACTGGTGAATGCTCTGAAGAAAGTTAGCATAAGGTAGTAGGTAAAACTTTGTAGTGGATTTCTTGGTTTACTGGTGGATTTTGACAATCTCTAAACACATACTGTGGTTAAAAAAAAAAATATACTAATTACCTCTGTTCATCTCATACTGCTCCTTCAGAGACTGTGGGCTGCCTATGGGTAGGGCTGGGCAATAGAGTCAAGCTCCAGGTAGAGCCATCTGAAATTAAGCTGTGTCCCTAGGGATGTCTTCTGTGCAAGTCCTATTCCTAGTGCATCCACCACCACGACCTGTTTCCTTTGGAGTGTCTTCTTACATAAGTGTTGTCACACAGCAGCGTGACACTGCACAGCAGAGCAAATAAAGCTTCTCTGTACCTCCCATCCCCATCAAAAGGTAGCAAGATTCAACAGCACTAGGTGATCTTTGTTAGCTAAATACTTTAAGCTATGTATTGTTGTACAGCTGTTTCTCATGCATCTGAATTTTCAGGACCCTTTAAGATGACAAGTAATCTTCTGTTACTTATTCAGTGCAAGGACTTTTCTTAAAGACCCTGAACTCAAAGTTGCTGTTATTTTTTCAGCAAAGTACTGTTGAGACGAAAGGTTATATCATCCAGATGCATTTGTCATAGTCTGTCTCCCTGCCTACCGCTGTTAAGTGTTTTCAAATGAGCGTGAGGGTTAGGCTAAGTTCTTCCATTAAGGGCAAAACATCGCTGTGGGTGGAACACTTCTCTGCTCTCACCATGACGACATAGACCTAACTGGCTGAACAGCTTCCTTCCAATAGAGAGCCCTTGAGACATCTGCGCATTGAGACACACACATTTTATCATGGCTCGTTTCAGAGAAGGCTGAGGGGCTTTCCCACAAGGAAAGGTAGGTAGGGGCAAGAGTGGTGAAGATCACTCAGTGGTGGAGGAGTGCTGGAGGGACCTGCCACGCCACGTGACTCCTGCAGGAGGTACTGTGGCTGCTAGGCACCGTGTTCTGCTCCAGCACTCAGTCCGGGTAATTTCCAATGTGATGCTATCTGATCCAGACACTCTGAGAAGCTTCCAAGATTCCTGGTCTCCCTAGCTGCTACCCTGAGCCCTCCTGAATAGCTCTCATGCCCCAGAAAAACAAGACAGTCAAAGCCCTCAGTAACAGCTCTACTTTCTTCGAAGTCTACTGCCAAATTTCTTCACTAGTAGCTTAAAAAAAAGTTAAGCAGATACAGAAAATCCATTGATGCTTGCATTAACCAAATAACTGTCTTTACCAAGAAGAGGGTCACAGCTGATACAATCATGTTTCATAAGCCAGCCAAGATACACCAGACTGAGTTCCAAGGCAAGCACTGAATAGAGTTAGGAGGTGCTATAATTAAGGTACATAAGGTTAGGAGGTGCATAATTACATTCAACCATAATTACACCCACTGGTGACTGTGCTTTATGATATAGCCTTCAATTACATGACCACCTCCTTTATTCTTTTCCCTAGGGATGTTTGCCTGTGTCAGGACCAGCTCCGTGGCACAGTGCTGCAGGATTGCCCAAATTGCCACTAAAGATGCTATTTTGGATACTGCAAAGTCCAACAGCATTTGCACCGCACTCTGTCCAGGACAAGCCATCTCTGTGTGAAGTTAGGCTTGCGATAGAGATGTCTGAGGCATAAGAAGTCTGAGCTCAAAACTTAAAATGTTCTCATGCAGATTTGCAAAAATGTACAGATTTGCGTGTCTGGCTTGCATATTATTAAAGCCTGTATTTATAAATCTCTGCTGATATGCAGCATCTCTATGAGCTACTTCCTTAACTATACAATAAGAAGCTACTTATCAGGACTGAACTTTTTGCACACTAAAGGCCTTGTCCAGCCTCTATTTCTGTAGAATTCTTATTGACTAAAATGGGAGCAAGATCGTGCCTCTGGTACCTGCTATCCCACCCTACTCCTGACAAGGCACTGTT
Organism: Podiceps cristatus; assembly: GCA_000699545.1. NCBI lineage: Eukaryota > Metazoa > Chordata > Aves > Podicipediformes > Podicipedidae > Podiceps > Podiceps cristatus. Next base: position 2,324 of record JMFS01119693.1, on the reverse strand, counting down.
CAGTTCAGCCAAACCAACAGGAAAAACACTGCAAGACTCATTTCTCAATTCATAGCACAAATATACACACACCGCATGACAGGCTGACAGGCTATTACTGCTGCCTACACTGAAAAAGTGAGCTGGCTTTTCAGACATACCTGGCAAATCTTTGTGTGCATGCTGAAAAACAGAATGGAGTACTCATCTTTTACAGGCACCCACATGTCAGCATCATGACGAAATATTTATACTGTGAGCAGCTATAGCAATCTTTTGTAATTGCTGCTTATTAACATCTCCATACTTTTGAAGCATGGTAGAATCATTGTTTCAGTGAAACTTTTTGAAATAACTAATGCAATGGCAATACAGAAATTTTAACTATTCATAATCTTAGGCTGTCTGTCTGAAATCAGTATAAACAATCTATATAGCAATTACAGTGGTGGTACTAAAACACGGTCCCAAATGACAAGCTAACCTAAATCTGATTTTTAAAAAGATACCATTAAACTATATCTCTCCTTATAATGTAAAACTAGACAACTAAACCACAGAGCTTGGTCTACAATACAAGTGTATTTGAAAATTCAAGACTACATGCACTGGGTGACGCATATGAAGACCTTACTTTGATTTAATTAACAGTGTAACTAACCTCTGAAATAGGAAGAATTGAAAAAGAAATTTGAAATATGCCTCTATCAGACAAATATGCAAAAGAGACACACACTTACTAGGGGAGTCAAACAAGAAGAGACCACGGATTTCACAATTGATTTAATTTGCTGTGACCAACTTGAGAAACCATTTTATGAGATAACTCAGTGAAGGTACTTGGCTTCCTGCAGCAGATGACTTGGCATGGCATTCTTGTTCAATGCCACAAATTCCATCAATAAAATCTCAACAGATTTCTGGTAGCAGGAACAGAACTATTTCTACCTTCCTTTAATCACACTGGATGACCCAGAGCTCTTATGATTCAGTGCCCCTGGAACAACTGGAGGAGGTTATCTGACATACTATATTACACCAGGATAAATAAGATTAAAGATCTTATTATGTATCTGGAAACAAAGCAAGTATTTCAGTGTATTCCCTTCCACCATCCTCCCACAGCAATAAATATTTTTCCCCTCAATCTCTTATTCATATCCTGTTTAAAAACACATTTTTTTTTTTTTTTTACCAGTATCTCATTTACTCTAGTTCATACTCTTGGTGATACCTTTTCATGTTTCCACTTCTAAAAGTTAAAACATCATGATATTGGATTTCACTATCAAGGAAGGATTAACTCTAAAATTGAAGATTACAGTCACCTTCCTGTTTACTCCTATAATTACTACTCACTCAACTGTCATCCCGCCTTTAGTTTCAACAGATCTTCCAATGTTGTACACATTGTTGTCATGTGGCAGGTGGCTTTCCTGCCCTTGGCTCCTTTCTTAGTGTGTGACATCTACATTTGCATCTGTCAGCCTGATGTCCTTTTATCCACGTCTCCAAACATTAGACACAGAGGAGAAGCCACATGGATATCTCACCCATTTCACTTGCAGCAACTGCCTCGTCAATAGCTGTTCTCACCGATAACTGCCAATTCCGGCTTTGATGTCGTCTTGTGGGTTTGCTTCTGGGAGACAGTTCTAACTTCTTCATTCAATCTCTGAGCATACCATTGCTCGAAGTAACTGCCTCGATAGTTTCCTTACCTGAGACAGAGTACCTCTATGTCTTTCAAGGTTTTGCTTCTGCAGCTCTTTCCCCAGTGTGAGATTTCAGGTCTAATTGAAAACCTAAGGGTAGTAGTAATACATATCAGTGATACCAGTGATAATATGATGGCTGAAGGAAGTCTATCCCTTTCACAAAACACAGTTAATGAGAAAGTTACTTCAGCAGACATTCAAATATTTGATAATCCTCACAGTTCATTTATTCTGTTAATGCAAGATGACTAGACAGCTCACTTAACATGGCCCCACTGACTTTTAGCAGACCTGTATCAGTGCATCCCTGTTGGAGGCAAATTTCTATACAACAGCCACCTGAAAACGTACCTTAAGCATGTTATAGTAGAACTTAAATAAACCTGACCATTCTATAAAAACTCTGCTTTGAATATTTCTGTAAGCATCTCAAATAAAAAAAAAAAAAAAAAAAAATCTCTACTAATATTTCAATCAAAAGTTTTAGGAAATTTTTCAACAAGTCCTACCACTAACCAAAATCTAAATGATACAAAAACATCTGGTGAAATGAATGTTGGGAAAACCACCCTGTCCTGGTTGCTGCTGGGATCGGGTCAGCGGCCACCCGGAGCTGGCCGGGGCTGT
>JMFS01119690.1:0-24944 GCA_000699545.1 Podiceps cristatus | reverse complement strand
AGTTTTGCTGGAATTTCAAATAAAACATTCTGACATCATGATACAACTAACCTAACATCACGCATTGTGAATAGAACTTTTAATGGCAATTAAACCATGCTGAGTCAGCACATCAGTTTGGAATAATACATTCTTGAATTCTTCAAAATTTTCTAACTGATCACACTGAATTGCTTTTTAAATTCAGTATATACATTAAGAATACAACAATTCTGATGTGTGTTTTGGAACTGCAGATGGAATTGACTGCTGTCCAGTTACGCAAATGCCACACAATGAATTTCTGATAGCATCTCTATTCGTTTGCCAACATAAACCCTGCTGTTCCAAGAGAAATTAGTCTTGTGACTAATCAACAACAGTTCCAATAGTTTGTTCAAAAACAAAACCAATAATAAGCTAAACCATTTAAAACTCTCCCCACAGATTAAACAGGGAGCTTTTACAAATAAAAATCAGTGCCTAGGGTGTCTACTTGCTATAGTTTATGAGCTCTAGTCTTCTGAACTACGAATTGTGTATGATGGAAGGAAATTTTTAATGCTCCTACTGTCCCCTACATTGCTGCTATTAGTCTGAAGTAAAGTTTCCCTGCTCCTGCAATGCTCCAAAGAAACAACTCCAAGGCTACAGAGAAACTCGACTTCCACTAAGCCCATTATACAGACTCTATGTTTACAGCATCCACCCTCTAATACATTAAAGCAGAAAGACTTCTTCAATTACTTCTTATCACTTCTAATACCAGGTGTCAGCGACATTCTGGCCCAAGAAAGGTCAATCCCAGACAGAGGCACAACAGCACCTCCTCAAGGGCAGAATAAAAGAAAGCCTGAAGAAAAACAGTAAAAGAGAAGTGCTGCGGCAATTAAACTATGAGACAGAAGAGTCTGCAACCCACTGGAAGAAGAAAGAGGAAGAGATATAAAAGGAGCAAGTGGAGCACAGGAAGAAATCATCTGCTAAAAAGGAGAAAAAGGAACATGGAATTCATACTTTTTCTTTTCAAAACGAAAGGGGGATGAGACAGGGCAGGGATCAAGCATCCATCTAGCATCTCTTTAACCTACTGCAGGAGATTAGAAGAACCAGAAGGACTGACTCTCCACAGAGGGCAATGGATGAGCATACAGTACCAGAGCAGGCATGGGGGAGCAGGGATGCCAGCAGGACTCCCCCGCGTGGAGGAGTCTTTCTATGACACACAAAGGAACTCACTTCTGACTGTTAAGTCATAATAGGTATAATTATTCCATTCACAGCTGTGTTTTCAATTCTGCAAAGTAAACCTTTTTTATTTAAATTGTGCATACAAAATACACATACATTAAAATAACAGAAAACCACATGCACTTTTTAATGTATATGATAACTTGTGTTTTAAAATCATATTGGTCATACTATGAGATAATAGTATTTAAGCACATTTGATCTAGAGACATGAGCGCAATTTTGCTTCAACAAGTATGAATAAAGACCTGTCTGACACCACTTCTAATAGGTGTCTGTCATGGGTAATACCATTGCTTAAGCAAATGAGTATCAGTGGATACAGACATTAAGTAAAACGAGTCAGAATCCGGCAAAGGTAAAGAGGTACTTTCTATGGTAGCATGTAATTATGTAATCTATGTAATTAATCATCAAGTTAAAGCTAGAAAAGAACTTTTCTCTTAGCAACCTTTATGTTGTTTATCTTCATGCACCCTGAAAGAAATAACTGAAATCTGCCAGCCTGCACAAAACGTACTGTTTTGTAAATACTGTCTAAGAAGTGTGGAAATCTTCCCATTTGACATGAAAGACACCTTTTTCCCCACAAACACACTTGCCACAAAGCTAGCAAAGAAACCACTTACACATCTAAAATTGACCTTCAGCATGTTTAGCACATTTTTATGTGAGGCTTCTCATAAATTAGATCAGCCTTCCTTACAGGTGACCGCATCTGCAGCTCAGTTAGTTAAATGCTTTTGCAAAAAAATGCAGTAAATTATCTTCAATCTTCAGGCAACTGCACACCCAACACATGCCTCAAAATATTTCAGGTAGAAAATGTTGGGTTAGATTTCACTATTTATTTTTAGCACTAAAGTTCTTCAGCCAAATTTGGTCTGCAGGGGAAAGAAAAGCAGAGGAACCATCGTAATGGTTCAGATGTTTAAAATATGCAGGAAATGATGCTAGCTCTTGGTGAAACAGTAGAGAGAAGTATCAATGATAAGCAGAGACAAAACCAGCATCCACTTCAGTTACATCTACAACCCCAATATTCTTCATTAATCAGGTAAACACTTTTCTTTTGATTGTCTGGCAGTTTCTTTATAGCCATCTGAAGTGCAATCACACGAACAGCAGGGCAGCTATGCACTACTGCTTTTGCAAACGTCTGTAAATATATCATTAGGGGAAAAAAAAGAAAACTCATTTAAAGAATTTCAGTAACAGAGGTCCACCCTTCACATAACTAAGTCAGTCTAGAAAATTATCCAGCTAGCAAAAACAAAGTAGGTGATATTAAGGGAGCAGGAGAGCAGACAGATAAAGAAGCTGAAACTCCTCAGGAGACATTCTAGTCTTCTTGAATTCAGAACTTTCTTATAAATAATCCTGACTACTCTTACTATGGAAAAAAATAGCGCACAAGTGTGTAAGTCAAGACTGTATCATAATGAGCAACCAAAGACAGAAGCTTTAACCCTCAAATTTTCTAACTGCATGTGCATGACTGTACAAAAGTAAACCTCATTTAATGGGATGCTTTATTAAATAAAACTGTTTCTCACCCCACATGGCAACATAACAACTTTATTTCCATAGACACTAAGAGCAGCATATTAAACTGCTCTCTTTTGTATAAGCACCAAACAGTAGTGCTGAGGAAAGCCTTTCATCTGCATCAAGTTTTTAAGGGAATGGTGGCATGGAGATGAGAAGAAAAAGAGTGAGAATTTAATGGCAACCAGAAGAGAGCACAAAAATAGGATTAATACCAAGCTCTGTGCTGTTCTTTACTTTATGTACGTTATTGACCCGCCTCTGAATTGCCCCATCCCATTTCCTTCTTCTTGGTTCTTCTTGGCGTCTGCTTACCAAGCCCATGCCACATATTGCTCCCACCCACATGTCGTCTTTACCTTCCTAAAATCTATATTTGCAAAAGGCTGAACTGACAAAATGGTCATTATTTACAGAAGACTTCTGCCTCCACTCCATACTTCCATCTCTCTGCTTTCACTTTCACTAGGTTTCCTGCATTTCCATATTTTATCCCTCTCCACCTCTTTCACTGCTCCTTGCTTTCCCCATCCTGACTATTCCTCTTCCCAAGTGGCAACTTCCTCCTTTTTCCCTCTCCAATCCTATGCTCTGTATCTTCCTTTGCTTTATTCTTTTTCTCTTCCAATCACCACATTCACCACCTAATCTCCTCTGTTCTGGTTTTCCCATTACACTGCCCCTTCAGCTTGTAATATTCTTGTCTCCACAGGTTGTGTTTCTTCCTCTGAAATTACAAATCTCACTATAAGTAACTTCCCTCTAAAATACTCTATTTACTAGACACCTGAATCTCTTCAAAGACCAAATTAACCCGATGCCTCATATGTATATGCAAGAGGAGGATATAGCAGAGAGAGTGCACAGCTCAGTAACTCTAAGCCTAAATTTAATCTAAAATCTGGATTTTTAAATTAATATTATTTTAGATCAAAATAAACTCCTTTCTCCCCACTGATACATAAACACTGCCCAAAGTTCTGGAAGTAACTGCTAACATTATCTAAAAATGACAGCACTGGTAGGAACACATAAATTATATCATCTTGACAGGGAAATCTGCATTTAGAAAATTAGATATGATCTCTATGGGGCTCAAAAGAGCTGCTCAACACGTCAAAAACTAACTTCTGATAAAATGAGTTTAAGCAAGGAGAGGAAAAGAGAAGTGCAGAGGAGTTTCTTTGGTAAATGTTTAGCATCTGGGCCTTCCTTATCTTACTTTGAGGTTTAGATCAGTGTATGTTCAAGGATGCTTTAACACACCCACTTTATCAGCATGATAGAGGCATTTAAAACCAGTGAACTTACTGCAAAGTGAGTATAGGTAGGTGAACACAATGTTGCAATTTGGTGCTTAAGCACTTTCTCTCTTTTGTTTTTTTGCAACTGTTGAAATGGACCCGATAATGATCTCTCGAGGTCCCTTCCAACCCCTACAATTCCATGATTCTATGATCCTGTATGATAGTCTGTAATATAGAAATACGTATGGGGTTTTTTTAAACATCTATGCTATAAGTAAGTCAGCTCCAGAGCTTGCTTTGTTATGCTCAAGCATGGCACCGCTCCACTGTCAACATTAATTCTCTTCTTTTACCCAGTAAGATTTTACTCCTGTTCAAGAAAAGACATCAAAGTTAACCTTTTATCATTCACCATCCGTATGAAAACCTTTGTGACTTCGAGTCTGCTCACTACACTGTTCATAACACAATTTTTCCGTCCATCAAAATAAAGTTGATGCTGACACATTGCAAATATTCACAGGGACTTAGCTCTCTTGACCAGTGCTCAGCTGTCACGGTTTCAGCAGCTAAACAGATCAAGTGAACAACTGATATAGGTTCTACCCTTAATTTAATAGTTTATTTCAAACAATTAACTCCAACTGCCAATTACTATGCTTTCTATGAAATATTACAGCTATGGAACTTGACATCTCTGTTACTGTCCCATAAGTTCCTTAAAAATAAGGCAGCAGACATCTCCCATAGCTCTTCATTTCCACACATGAAGGAAGCAGTCTGAAGATCCTTTACTCGGTGCCTGTTTTCTCTAGTCAGGCTATAAATACTACCTATTCCTATTCGCCTTTCAGGTTCCTGATTCCAAAGTCTTTCACTCCCCAGTTGTCTGTTCTTCATGTATTAGCCTAGTCCACCTCTGCCACGTGGCTTGGATCACTGACCTCATGCCACCACACTTACCAACCCCAAACCCTTACTCCCACTGAGCCATTGCTGTCTGAACTTTGGATCACTGTTTCTCCAGCTACAACTCATACCTACAACACTCTTCCTACTATTTTCATACCTACAACATTCTTCATCAATTACATTTCCAGCATAGCTGAGAATTTGGAGAAATATTAAAGTCATTTTTACTTTTAAACTGGCTCTGAAATTTATAACTAATCTACAGATTAGAGGTTGTGGGTATTTTCCTTGCCTTTTCAACAGTACTGTTGTGAGGGAACTATTTTCTCAGTAATGCTGACAACTTCATCTCTGTAGTTTTGTTGTGCAATGTAAGAAATACATGGTGAATATAAAAAACTCACAGTAAACAACAGTGGCTGCTCTATTTAAAATATCAAATTAGAAAGCAAGAGTCAGTATCAGATACTGTGAAAAGCATTTTTCGTTTTAATGAAGTTTACTGTATCATCAACACTGACCAGTAAACCTATCAATGCCACTGCCCTTTCAGCAAAGCATTTCAGTAATATCATTCTACTTAAATCTTTTGTTGGAAGAAGCTCAGAGAAAACATGTTTATATGTTTTTCCAAATACAAAAGTGAACTCTTCAGATTCAATTTAAGTCAGTCCACATTACGGGTAATGACAATTTACTGTTTATTATACCAAATAAAGTTTGCAAGGCAGGAAAGACCTTCCTTTGACCTAAAGGTTGCAGTAACACTACAAGTTACGTACAGCATGCAGTGACAACTCCTCCTCCGAGATGGCATCCCAAGCTACAGTATTTGCACACATGGCAAACACTCCACTGCCATTTGAACACCACCACCACCACATTAAGTTTTTCAACAAATGGCGCAGGCAGCGTCACAGGTCAGAGGGGACAGCACGACTCTTTGAAAGAATTAATCTACATAAGAATTACACCTCTGAAACCTGAAGTAGATGCAAATAAAAGCTTCTGATACCTTCACCAAATATTAAGGTTCTCAGTTTCACTTGCTTTACTTTTTCATATACCTTTTCACTCAGTTACTGTGGAAACACATATACTTCCCTATTTCCTCTTCCTCAGCCAACCAAACAGAAATAAAACATAATCCATTCTGCCTTGTAAGAAATCCATGTAACCTTTGCCATCATTCTCCCAACTATACTTCTGGAAAATTCACATATATAAGATTTCAATATGTAACTTTACAGAATGAAGCAGGAGGGAATGCTACAGAGTATAAACAAAAGAATACCAAACTTACCCCTCTGAAATTCCAGCCCTTGGTGGAAGGAAACAAGGAGAAATTGTTCTGCTGCTGTTGTTTTGGCCTGCAAGATGGGACAAGGAAAAGTATTTACATCAATAATGGAGTGACAATGGAGGGAGAAAAGAAAAACACAAGCTTCAAGTATTAAGACACCTTGAATTTCCTTGGCTGTACTCCTGACAGGTTTCTCTCTTCAGTTTAGTTAAATGTTTTAATTCAGATTGAGAGCTAAGGGACATGGCAGCCTGACAAGACTTCAGAGACTCACTGACTTGATGTCTGACAACTTATTACTCCTGCTGATTTTCAACATGCAGAGACAGTCCTGACCTGAACAGTGTGGGTCTATGAAGCTGCAATTATGTCATGTGATGCAAGATGGTGCAGTCTGCCAGCTGTACTAAATGGGGACACTAAAGAGCCTTTAATCCTAACAGCAAAGATACACAAAGCACCAACGTAAAGCAAGCTAGCCATACCTTTGTGTGACACTAAAAACTAGAGAAGCTGACTTCAGCTTTTACTCATTCCAAAAACCTTCCTCCTATCCTATAATTATTGCTGTACACTGAAAAGTAACTATAACATTCTCTACTTCACTCTTAATCAGTGCTTTTCACCAGTAACATCTTACACTACTTTACAAAGGGAGGCAAACATTGCTAAGATTTTACACGTGAAATCAGATCAAAGCTTGACTGACTTGTTCAAGTTGACCAAACCAACAAATTATTTGGCAGCGGGATCTAAGTGCTGAGCACACTGCAACTCCAACCATACAATTATATGTGATCACAAACAGTAACAGGAATACAAAAACTTGGTTAAAAAATAGGAAACTAAGTGGCTGCCTGTCAAACCTCACCATCTAACAATAACAGGACAGATGCTGTGCAGTTAAAGCACTGGACTAACACATGTTCCTGCTGCTTATAGTTCCTGAAGGACTCCAACACACTTGCCCAGTTCTTTTTCTGTAGAGTCAGGATAGCAATAGTTATCTCTATCTTTTTTCTGTCTTCTCTATTTTGCTGTAAAATATTTGGTATACAGACATTTTTGTTATTACGTGCATTAAAACACTTCATAGAGCTGTGATCGCAGTAGACATTTTTAGATGTCAACATAATGCAAATAATAAACTGTAATGACAATTGAGTCATTTTTGTAACATCAAAGGTTGAGATGTAATTCTTCTTAGTTTTTCATTCTACCAGACAGCCAACCAACCAGAAAGAATATCAATATTTGAAGCACATTGATAAAGTCATGAAAAAACACAAGGTAGCATACATCAAATTTCAGCGTTAATGTCCCACTAATAAATCCTCCTACTACAGTTTTCCAAGTAAAATATTATGAAACTGAATTTCTAACCTAAAAGCCTCACTAGAACTGGAACTGCATTGTGAAAAGAGAAAAATGTGATTAACAAGACCAAGTTACACAGATTACCAATTGTCCCAACAGTGTATTGCATCATTTTGTTCACAGATGATCTCACACTAGAACCAGTGAGATTTTCCAAAAACTACTGTGAGTTGAGCTCCTTAGTCACTTTTCAAAAAAAATGCTCATTTAAACTTAAATTTACACATTTTTTTTCTTTAAAATTTTAATGCTGTTCATGCATTTATTTTCCCAGTTATTAAGAACTGCATTAGTTCTCTTTTAATTAAGCTGAATATAGGGGAAACAAAAGATGTTTTATCTTCAATATAGCAGGATTTACAATAGTTTAGACAACAGCTATAAGGGAAATTAAAACTTCATTAAAATTATCTTTCCCCACAATCATTCTGTAACAAGAACTGAGAACTCTGTAATAAGCAATGTGTTTGTTGTATCATTCATCTACACTAAAATGAAAGCCATGCACTAGAAGACAACTGATGACTAACCACTTGTTATCATCAATATGTAACTTTCTGAAAGCATCCCAGACTACACAACAACAGCCAGTCTTTACAGAAGGCAGACAATATTAACTCTACCTTTTGCCAGTTTTCACAATAGGTATCCTGCTTCCTTATCAGTCAAGAACCTTATTTCATTTTTGGTGACAATGAACCTCTCTATTATTCACAATGGTATGCTAACTCCTTTCTTTTTAATACTACTGTAGTTTTATTAGAGAGCCTTAAATGCAGCAGCCTAATGAAACAAGTCAGTTTTACCAAAAAGAGTTAATTAAAAAGGTAGCGAAACATACTGAAGTCACTGTATGTTCCTCCATGACTTACTGGCCTGATCTAATACACACAGAGAGTAACAAAGTTGTTCTTCACAAATTGTTTTTGCACCCAATGTGTGCAGCGCCCTTCTAATAGACAGAAACCAGGCTGAAGTATTACGCTCATTACTCATTATGGGCTATCTTAAATAATTTCTTAAAAAACTTTTATGCACCTGGCCTGGCCATTACTCCCCTATTTTCTGTTCCATCAGAGGTATTCAAAGTTTAAGCTGGAACACAGTGAATACATTAAGTCTAATTTCCCATTAGAAGCAACCATTTCATATACAGCATCTCAAATTTACCAAGATATTAAAACTGCAAAAGTATTGTCCTACTATCTTACTGAAAGACTGTTTTAGAAATCTCACTTTTCCCATAACTAGAAACTACCTAGGCTAAACATATTCATATATTGTTTATGACCACCATTCTGAACCAGCATTTTTCAGCTGAACACACCCCTAAATCAAAACAAAGTAAAATACAAGTTGTGATTCTCAACTGCACCTCAATTAACAAAATATAGTTCTACCAAAAATGAGACTGCATTTACAGTTTTCAGTTTGGTCCTTCACTGTATTAAAGTTATTTTGATCTCTTGGTTTTCCCAGCTGTCAACATCAGTGAGAACTGTACTGAAAAAGAATTAGAGTATTGGAGATTTTTCCAAATACATTTTAAATTAATGTCTTGCTCTTTTTTCTACAGAGCACTACTACTGTTACTTCTGAACATCCTGTTTGCTGGATAAATCTTTTCTAAATTGCAGCTGCATAAAAGCTAATAAAGAAACAGCCTGTCTTGTATAATAAAACTATTAAAATACTAAACTGCTATTTGGTATTTTAAATACAAAACCATAAACCTACAAAACTGTCAAAGAATTGTACTTTAGAAATAACCAAAAATGTTACACACTGATAGAAGGGATATTGTATCAATAGGTATATTAGGTATATATAGGAGCTCCTCAAGCTCCCATAGCATCTACTGACAGATTGGGGGGGTGGGGAAGGGGCAGGGGGGAGGACTTAGATGAGCAAGATTGAACCCTTACTACCCGAAGAAAAACAAAAATATCAACCAAGGTAAAAACCAGATGACTGATTTTTACTAGCTGGGCTGACTTCCTGAATACTAACATCATCATTTATTGTCTGAACTATGTGTCATAAACGTATTAAGAAAGAAAAACAGCCCTTGTGAATCTGGATACACACAGTCAAAAGCCTACATCACTAAAGCAGGTACCTGCACCAGTGAGCTGTCCCACACCTACTCTTTTCCCATGCTTTCTTTAAACGTTGTTTATACTATGAGTCAATGCACAGTGCTGGAAAATATCATTAATAAAACCAAAAGAACATACAAAACGCATTTTTTCATTTCTGCGTTTGATTAGTTTCCTGTAAAAATTAATACTAATATATGAAAGAAGAAAAAAAATCTGAAGATCAAGTACTACATTTTTGATCTAAAAATCAGATATTTCTAGTGATGTAACATTTCATCTTAAGAAATATAGCCTTGATTTAAAGCTTTAAAACAGAATGTATTTCTTCAGCTGTAACTACTGCAGGTTAATAATAAATAATAATAAATAATAAATAAATTATGTCTGATATACACCACTATAAAAGCATCCCCCTGGACATGTATGAACTCTGTTCACAACTGAAACAGAAAGCCCTGCCTACTAGCCAACAGGGGGATGCTGGCTTTTCTGCTGTTTGCCAAAGGTAAAGCTGCATTAATGCTGGCAAGAATGAGAAGAGAGTCCTGTATTATGTTCCTATAACAAAATAGCACTGTTTCATGAATATTGTAAAAGCTAAGATTAGAAAGATTATCCACTGGCTCACTTTGAATGTTATTCCTATAGCATTTCAATAATACTAAGAAGAAATGGCAATAACATGTTTGTTAATTTTTAGTCATTACCTCATCCCACTGCTGTATCATAGATACAGGCTGAATTCTTTACAAAGAGAACAAGTCATCATTACAAAGAAATGTTTGCTCATCTCCACCCTACAGTCAGCCTTCCAGATAAGATCCTCTGGTCCATGGGGAAAGAAGAAAATCTCATGGTAATGCTTAAATGGTCCCCATCACGACAGCGTCAGAAAAAAGAAGCCTCCAGGTAAAAACCTCACATGCTCAACATGCCCATATTCATGCTCAAGAGAATAAGTCTATTCCATTTTGTTGTCAAAAGACAAGCAAGCTCTCATTGAGAGCCTAAGGCTGGGAAATCCACTTAGTTTAGCAAGATTGGATACTTACTGGTTAGACAGAAAGAAAAACATTCACCCAGAGAAAGCAGACATGGCATTTCTTAGTAGTTCATGAAATCCAACCAAACAGCAGTTTCAGTTAGCCTATAGAGAAGGTACTAATACCTCAAAATGGTCATTCAAGTGCCATCACATCATGTTCTTGATAAATGAAATGGGTGTTTTCTGAAAATCCTTTTAGTTTGGATTCATATCATCTGGCTCTCTTTCTGATGTAAACGTGAATTCCTGTGAAACCCTGGTTCGCTAACAGGCATTTAGAAAGATCAGAAGAACTGAATAAAGAAGGCTATGCTATTTAAAACAAGTAAAATTTGGGGGCAAGTCAATCCGATACAAGATTTTAAAACTACTGTACTGCTATTTCCTTATCCCTTCATTTGCAACTTTATCTTTTTCTACATTATAACTTACATTTCAACTGAAAATGCCAAAAATGTAGTTTTGCTATAAAAATGTGAAATAGGATCATTATGTCATTATGCCTCCAGCCAATTTAGAGGCTTCTCTGCATTGAAAAGTGAAAAACTGCACACCTGTTAAAAAATGCTGTGTGATACTTTTCACACCTTGCTCTCAAGGACATGGTATTAAACGAGTCAGTCAAGGAAGAAAAGCTGCTTTTATTAAACATAATCATTTATAAAGGATTGTAATTTTCAGAATACTGTTTCATTGAAAAAGATTATTCTTGCATGAAGAAGTGTTTTAAATTGAGTGACAAGAACCACTCCTGTAATTTCTATGCAGGTAGAGCAGAATGATTAACTTGATTGTAAGCAGCCTGTCACCACTGGAGCTAATAAACTAAACTTCTCCAAGTGTACACAATCATGCCCATGACTTGACTTCAGTGTGCAGTAACCAGCCCACCCAAAAAAGTCAAATTATACCACATAATTTCATGTCTACACTAGTTCTGCCTACATATGTCCTCTGCCATGTCTAAAGAATTACAGGTTGTCATGGCAAATTCCATATAGCTACTTTGTCACATACAGTTCAATAACTTGGACATAAAAATCTCACCAAAGGTTAAATTCCACAACATACTGTGATTCTCTGCTCCAGGCACAAGTAGTTTACTACCTCATAACTAAAACATGGGCAACAGAACTCCTCCCACACTTTTAGCACTGTCAGTTAAATAAAGAACAGAGTATTAAGTAGAGAAAAAAGCCAGAAATTCATCAACTTATCAATAATAAAACCTTTCATAGGAATTATTTTCAATATTTATATCAAACCTGAGGGAAAAGCTTCAATTTTTTTCAAACAATGTTTCCTGGATTCTAGAGCTTTTTATTTAGAAATTTAAAGTACCATGACGGGATTATATTTTTTTTTTTTTTTATAAGCACCCAATGAAACACCCTTTTTCTTTCAGAGTAATATGAAACCTGGGAGAGAACACTTCCAGTTGTTAGATTACTAAAATCAATAGGTACAATAAACACACTATTTAAGATAGTCACAGCTGAAACATCTGTAGACAAGCAAACATTTTTACTAGTTGTGTACCCGACACAACCATCTTTCTTTAATAAGCTGCCAGTATATATTTTTTAAACCCAGTTATGTTATATGCACCAAAATGAACTGAGGTCCCAAATCAAAGTTTAAAGCAATATGTGATACATACATACAAGTCATCAAGATTAAACTGCAACTTTTAGATTTATGAAGATATTTTCACTTGTAAGACTTTCACTTGCATTATTAGCAGACTGTACACTGCAGGAACCCAAATAAAACAAATAGTGTTTTCATCTCCATTTCCATCTGCACAGTAATTCCTATTAAGTTGCATAAATAAGAGCAACTATCAGCCCCCTGGGCTTCGAAAACATTTTTCTCCTCATATTTGACAAAGTGTTCTTCACAATTTTCTTGTTCAGCTTTAACCTATTTTTTTAGATCTTGAAAAGAATTAGCAATGTCCTTTTAAAATTGATTATTTTAGTTTCCCTTGTTTGATATAACTCTTAGGACTTTTTATTGTCGCCATAAATCCCCTGAGCTCCCTAAGCATTTTGTCTTACTCCACGACAGTAAAACTACCAAATCAAGCCCTAAAATGTTTTCAAGTTTAAAATTTTATTCATAGCGTAAACACCGGACTGTTTTCCCCTTTGTTCTGAATGAAAGTGAAATAAGTAAGGCGACTATATGCACAAAGACCAGTTTACACATACAAGCAGAGATAGATTTAATTACAAACAGTTTTAATAAATATTGCACCCTCTGACATCAGGATACTATTTAATACAAACACTGATAAATTTATTTCTGAAAAAATCAGAAGAATTTTTGAAGGCAATTTATAAATAGACACTGAAGTCAACAAATATGGACCCCTCTGACTTTTGTGATCTTGACCTTCATTGCACAGTCAGGTCCAGAAGGCTATCAAGACAGTTTTCTCTTCAAGAATTACATAAACCCGTATACATAACAAATAATACTTTTAATAAAAAGCTGTTAATAAAAGCAAAGTTATAATTTCTGAGCAGAAGATTTTGTACCATGTATTTGGCATTGGAAGTGTCTTTACAATACGAAACGTTTGAAGCCAATGCTAAATTTTACACCTAATGTTTCTAACATTCTTCATTGGTCTGAGAGATGATAATTCAGCAAAATATTCAAAGGGTGTATGTACTCTGAAACCAAACACTCATAATATCTGGATTTTTATGTAGTAGAATGACTTCCTATTAAGTAAGCAAAAAAACCCCACTTTCACTATTTCCATCATTTATGAAGGGATATTTAACCTCAGATGCAAAAGCAAAATGTTTTCAGTTGTTAGCTATTATTCACAGCTGGGTTCCTGTGGGAACACTTTCCTCATCAGTGTTGCCATAGCAATTACTATAGAAACCCCTGAATGCAATGGAGTAAAATAAAACCTGTTGAAACTATCGTTCCATTAAAGCTCTATTCAAAATATCATCTTAGAACAGAAAATGTTCACTTATCTCTACTTCTGCCAGCAGCAAGTTATATCTTCTAGTCTCTTGAATATAAGTACATTAAGTACATTACAGTAATTTCAGCCCAAGACCATTTTAAAGGAGCAAACAGAAAACATTTATAAAATAATTGTTACAAGTACAGAATCCTATAATTAAAAAATGTGGGTGTTTTTTTTGTCCCAAGTCAAAGTACATTCATTAAAAAGTTTATTTATGGGTAGGACAGATTTGGACCCACATTTTTTTCAGAAATACATAGATATGTATATATAAAAAATAAAATGTATTTATGTGGATGAATACACATGCCACCCCCATTGCTTTTTTTTTTTTTTCCCCTTCCAAATTAACACAAATTCCTGCAAAATCAGGAATTAACATGTTAAGTGAGATCAGTTGATCAGACAGGAAACAGGATTTTGCTGTAAAGTAGACCAGTGATGGGTTGATCTGCCAATGAAGGAAATTTTCTCATCTCTTTACAGGTAAGAATGTCTGTCCGTGCCTGAAAATGGGAAGGCCTATATCTTTCTTATTTTACCTTATTTATGAGATTTGTTACCAATTACCGTAATTAATGCAAGTAATTAGTTGCTTTCCTTCTACAATCTCTGCCTGAAGAACAATGTCAGAGCAGCACGTGCATTAATTAACTACATTATTTAATTAACTAGGTTATTTTGTTTGTCTCATAGCATGCGTTCACATTATCTGTTTCAAATGTATCAATGTATGTTGCTATAGGCAGAAGTCAACCTTAAATTTCAGGCCTATTACTCCAGATTACCCATTTTAAGATGCCTCCCAAAATAATGCAATGAAAGTGCTTAAAGTTCAAAAAGTAGCCATCTACGAGAGCTGCAAGCAGAAAAATCTTTTAAGAAACACCACCTGTACAACACCATCAAGGGAAAATCACTGCTAATAAGTATCCAGTGCGTCTTCACATTATTTTTAAGGTTATTTTTGCTGCAGGAAAAAAAATAAAGAGCCCAAATAATTAATTATTTTAATATATTATCAATATTGCTAAAATCACACTGCTGTACCTTGCTTTTCCAAAAAACATGAAAAATCCATTAACTTCTGCTATGTTTGTGCCATATATACCAAAACTTTCCTATCCAAACACATTTTTTAAAAAAGGCTAATACAGAACTGACATTACCTACTGAAGATTGTCAGAAGATCCTATGAAAAACACAGCTGTACATGAAACTTCAAAGTCTTTCCACAGTTATTTATGAAACCATAAGGAATAATATATTTACTCCATGAACTCATATCAGAAAAATCTTGAACATAAACTTGCCAGAGATTATTTCCTTTCAAAGAAATAAACATTTTGGGGCTATTTGCCCCACATATTGACATATTACCATCATGTACACTGGTACTGTATCTTTTTTTTTCTCCAAGAAAATACTCCATGATTTGTAACAACTTTTTAATACATGGTAGAAGATTCACTCCGACATGCAGGAACTACTAGTTTTAGACTCATTAGTTCTTGGGTTTTGTTACATCGCTGAAGTTAGCAGTTGCACAACTGCACACCATTTCATTCTTTATTTTTATCAGGTGGGGTTTTTTTGTTTGTTTTCAAGACATTCACTGCTATTATGTTTCCTCTGAAACTTTTTTAATGCCACGCCTTTAAATTGGGGTACATTTATCTTTGCTCTTACTTCTGCTGATAGCTACCGTATTTGGGTTTCAGAGAGGTATATTAATTGGGTTTAGGAAGCAGGCATACACTGCAGTATTTCATCACAAAAACTGAAAAGCTTGCTAATTACAAAAAACAGAGAACAAGCTTTTTCAGTCTGAATACAGAAAGCACCAGAACACGGGGACAATATTCCTGCTTACTACAGCAGCTGAAGTAAGGGAGTCACAAACCATAAGGGAAGAAATCAAACAGATATTGATTTGATTAATGATGATGGAAAATTATTTACCATTTCCTTTATATCCATTGATACCAGAACTACTGTTGGTAGCCATCAGAGTAACAGGAACATAAGGTTCCTACTTATTTTGAATATGTGAAATATGTTTCTGAAGCCAAGCTGTTGGGTGGGGTTTTTTTTTCCAATTACACTGTATTTCTTGATTAATAAAATCGCATCTTGCTTTCAGTACAGCACTTCTCATTTCCAAATGCATCAAAAATGCTGTTCCATGGTTCTATGAAAAACTGATAGGAAGAAAGTTCACTTCACCCAATACTCTCCCCACCTCCAAATAAAAGTCGGTCTTTTTCTTTAAACACATGAACAATTTAACGATGCTGCAAGATTCACTGACAGCATTATTTGTCTAGTAGCCCTACAGGCAGATCTCCCAATCTCGACAACTTCAAGCTGAGAAAGAATAGGTGTGTGATGCTGTGATGAGTCAATCCCTGGGGAAAAGTGGCAGAACAAGGAAGAACAGGTAGAGTGCAGCCTTGCCAGTCTGCTGCTCCAGTATGGGCTCTTTGTTAAGGGTAAAGATTAATGATAAGAAGCTTTCTCATTCTTAAGAGACTAAGGTGGCACCAGACTGAAGTGAAGCAGCAGCCACATCCTATGCATGGCATGCGACCTCCTGATCTCAATCAGAATGCAAAGAACAAAGATACAGCCCTGAGCATACAGGCTAACAGCAGAGGCACCATCCTCTTGCAGGCAGACACCACCTCTTAGCCCCCATACACTCACTCAAATAGACACTGCAAGGGCAGAGCTGATGAAGACTGGTTTCCTGTGGAAGCAGGCCTGTTTCATCCCACACCTCAGCACACTCTGCCTCTCATTACCTCTGTAACACTTTTGCCATGAAAAGGCTGTGGTTAGTTCAGAGCAACACATCTGCTGACAGGCTCCTGCCGAAAGAACATGAAATGGCTACTCTCTGGCAGCCTTTCTCACAATAGTGGTTCTAGTTGGGGTCTCTCACCCCCACCCATAAACAATTATGTTAAAACTTAAGTTTACTGGCTCTGATATTTTTAAAAAATGAAACTGGGCAATGGGTTGAAAAGTTACTGGCAAGTGACAGCACAGTCATATGCCATTTCCTGAGGAAACGAGGCTTTCTTTAAACCACACACATACATCTTTTTCTGCAAACTTGACTTTTCTAGGTACCTTGAAAAGCAAAGTAAATGGTTGCATAACTTTCAGCTCCCCCTCCCCCTTATGTCCTACTGAGAAAGATAAAAGTTGAGGGCTTTTGTTTAGTTGGGTTTTTAAACTCAAAATGTGTCATAACTTTCTTCAAGTAAATCTATGGAAAAGGGGAAAAAGTCTGTTCTTCTCTAAATTATCATAATGAATCAATCACCCTACTCAGGAAAAAGAACTGCAATGATTTTTCCCAAAGTTCATAAAATCAGGTGGCTGTTCTCAAGAGAGAAAAAATTAAAATTACTAGCAACTGAAAACCAGCTAATCTTAAAGCTAAACCACAAAGAAATATATATAACACCGTGTCTGAGATGTAAACAAAGATCTTTAAGGTGATCATTCTAAACTAGACCACACTGGGAGAAGAAAATGCAGAAGAAACAGTATTTTTAAGTTGTCTTTAAATGGAAACCTGATCAAAACAGTTACATCTTTGCTCTAGTAAAGTGTAAACAGAGTTGCAGTACACTTGTAATGAATGAGTGTGAGCAAAAGCCTCAGCAAACAAAAATTTGCCCTATACTGCATTTGAGATTTAACTGATTGCTAAAATGACATCAAGGCATTAAATTACTGTAGAAGACCTTTATTGTAAGTTTGGTCTGATATCATGAGTATAAATCTTTGCACACCAGATTACAATGTCTAAGAGACAGTAACACTTAATAAAAAGTGGGTGCTATGACACCTTTACAACAGTTTCACACAAAACCCTTTCCATTCTTACAGAAATCTCGAAGCGTACAAGTCACTGTGTAAAGAACCTGCAGTTCTAGATATTTGACTTTCAAATATATACAGGTACATTGAATAACTGAGCTTGTTTTCCTACACAAGTTAGCACTGGCAACGAAGGAAATCCACGTGCTTTGTTAAAATTTCCACTTCATGAAATCTGTTACAAAGCAAGACAACAGGCATCCGTACTGATCCCAATTTTGCTCTGTAGCACCAAAGCAAGTTCTGAACTGATGGATTAGGCTGAGAAGAAGAGCTAGCAGATTCCTCAGGGGAAACACAGCTTGTTCTTTCACCAGATTACTAACTATCCTCTTCTATTCACCTAGCAAATACAAAATCCTAAAACAACTGTAATCTGATGATGGATAAGACAGTTCCTGGGACTACCAATATACCTTGGCAAAAGAGATAGTCATAGGTTCCTTGCTAGGCAAAAAAATTATTATTTGGATCACTGGCTAAAACAGCTTAAATTGAAACAGACAAGGAAATAATGCAACTTGGTAACATAAAACCGTTTCCTTTAAATAAGGACACCAGAGATTCAGAATTCAAAATAAGCATTTGCCAGTTCTCGAGTCCTTTGTCCAATCTTCCTGCCCCCTCTTTGTGACAATTACATGTTTCAGTAGGTAGAACTCAGTTGCCGAAAGGCTTGAGACAGGATCATGGCAGGACATGATCATGTTTTTCTACTATCTGTACCGCTTATTAGAAAAAGAAACAGAATGAGCATTCATAGACAGTGTTCCTCAGGGAGGCAGGGACAGCTGCTTCAGTTGCATTAAGTTGCCAAATTAATAGAGTAACATAAGAAACCACTATTCTGTTTGTGACAACAAAATTAGTGTATACAGGTTTTGTAAACTGCAGTGTACAGAACAAGGGGACATTTCACAGTTGTCTTGTTGTCAACAGGGTATACAGGAGCTGTAAAAAAAGATCTCAGGTTGACAGGAGAAAACTATGCAAAGCACACATACAGACCAGAGAGACACTGCTGGTCAAAAAAGTCCAGTCTTGCATGCACAGCATACATACACACTATGAGCAAAACCATAAAGTAATAACCTTCAAAGAGGAAAAGAATGAATTGTTCTGGTGCTAGAAGAATTTACTTTTTCAATACCTTGATATAGATACTAAAAAAAACTACCATGAAACCAAGTATTGTAATATTAAGTCCTTCAAAACAAAGGACAAACACCAGTAAGTGAGAAAAATCTGGCTAAGCTTTAAATAAAATTATAAGATTGTACATTTTTTAAATTAAATACTCTATACAGTCACTCATAGTCCCCAAAGAAAAACAAAACCAAACATCTATTCACATACCGTTGGTAAACACAGTCCCCTGCTGTGCAAAATATAAAACCTGTAATGCAGTTACCTTTCTGTCACTGTGCTCTATGGTCTTTCTTTCAATTATTGCATACTCTCTCATTTACATACAAAAACCTGATGGCAAGCGATAACAAAAGAAATTCAATTTCCTCATAACTCTTCTACCCCAGTAAACAGAAAATATTCAGAATTGACAGGTATTAAGCAGCCTATCCACTGTAATACATACAAGAACCTTCCCTTTAAATTCGCCTCTCCCTGTGTTTAATTTTTTTTTTTTAAATCAAGCTGTAAATGGTGAATATAAACACATTTTATGTATATTGAAAACATCCTCCAAATATTATGAAATACAAATCAGAATGAGGAAAAGTTCATGATTCATTTCAAACCTCTGTTGAAATGAAATACAAGAGAATCAATTAACTACTCTTTTACAGTATACATGACCAGGCAAACGTTGGCTTGTGCCAGATGAGTTGCATATTAAATAAAGAACATTAAGGAGAGAAAAATATTTTTAAATCACAGAATGTAAAGACCATGAAAACAAGCTATTCTTTAACCTCTGGATTAACCATATGATGCCCAACAAATTTTAGGTAGCTCTATCTCCTACAAGGACTGATCTGGAAGATGCTATGAAACAGGCATCACCATTGATTAACTGGATCATTGTAGAAGTTTTGCTAGATCATATTCTGGCAAATTGTAAGGCAAGAATTGGAGGAGTTCATTATTGTTCTGTTATTTCAGGAATAAGAAGCCATCAGATTACCAAATAAATGTCAATGTTTAATGATAACCTAACTTTAGCCTCCTATATCCTAATTTTTCTTCCTGCTTCATTCTTCATTTCTGTGGAGATTGGTGGACATTTCCCACTATTTTCTGTTTCATTAGGGAGTGTCCCCATGTCAACACAGCACGGGGAGAAAGATTAAAGAGTTCCTTAAGTCAATTGTCAATTCAGAAAAAGGAAGATATATGGGGGAAGAAGAAAACAGACAAAACCAAACAAAAAACACACCCCACCTTGAAAAATGTGATAGGTGGGACAGAAAGGGTGCTATAGACAAAGGTACCATAAAAATGTATCATCACTTTCCATGTCTGCACTTTGATACAAATCACTTAATGATTTGTAGTTGACTTACTGTGACTTCACTTACTGCTTTAAGTTAGACAAGTAACAGATATGAGAGTGAGGGAAACATCCATAAGCAGGCATAGAGCCTAAGCAGGCTCTAAGAAGACTTGCCAGATCTTCCGAGTTCTGCTGTAGTAACAAATAACACAATACAAAGTTTTGGATGTGAACCTATCTAATGAAATTGCAGCAATAAAATTGTTATAACAGTATATTAAAGATACATCCATTTTTTTTAAATTTGGGTGCTTTTTTTTTTTTTTTTTTTTAATCTATCTAGTCACACAAAACTTGCATTTTAATCTGTGGAACTGAAACACATTACTGTTCTGTATGAAGTGGGGTACAGGAGACATGAAAGAAAAATTGAGAGCTGTTTTTTGGTGGAATATGCTACAATAAATGAAAGCCTTTGAAACAAAACCTTCTTCACATTCAGAAGTATAGTAGTAATTGAAAGCACTTTTTAAAAATATAGCTTTAAAAACAATTTTTTAAATGAAGACGTAACTAACTGGACAGCTAGTAAAATACTGTTAGCTTCTGGCCTTCACCACTGCATGCAAAAGATGACAGAGAAGACAATGATACAGAAGGAAACAGAATACTTATATTCCTGCCAATAGATCAGGTTAATTTTTCTGAATTTTAATTTATGCTTCTTACAATGATATTGAAGTTTAAAGTCAGGGACAAAAATGAAATGTGTTCTTAATACTAACATATATAAGTGGATATTCTGAAATGTTTGCAGGTATTTTTCTATACTTTGCAGCGCTCCCGTTTTAGCCATGTATTCTTACTGAGTTTCTGTTCATAATTACCTTAATATGAGCAATTACTACTAGACCAGGTTTTATTTACCACATCAGAAGAAACAAATCTACAGATTTAGGTAGGGAATTTCCTTGTGTAGTTTTAAGTCAATGCAATGACACCTTACTAAAGAAAAGCTATCTTTTCTACCTGAGAGATTTGCAGGTGACCAAATACATTCAGCTTTAGAGATATATGTTCAAATCATCCTCTCTTACAAGACTTACCTATAGAAATTTTCAGGGCTCATAGGAAAATGAAGTTAGTTTAACCAATTCACATATTCTCCAGCCTTCCCTGCCCCCAAAGGAAAAAACAAGTTAAAAAAAAAAATCAGCCTTTTGTTTCTGATCTTTTGTTTCCAAATACTACAATGCTTAAATGTTATCACAGAAACATCGTTTGTTTTCCTTGAAAACTTTATCACCAGCTCCCCCTACAGACAAAGAATTAACAAAAAATAATCACTTATATAGGGAGAAAAAAGTTTAAGTGTCTTCTTGTTAATATTAGGGTATTAACCCTAATTAACCCTGCAGTGCTCAACCACACTACATGTTGAACAAGTATATAAAATAATAAGAGACTGTTTATAAGAACAGATACCAGAGTCTTATTGAAAAGGAATCAAGAACAACGACAAAAATCTTTTTTAGAGAAGCAGGGTAAGAATACAGGAAACAGATGGTTGGCAATAGTGGATCACTGGGATTTTCTTTTTAAATTTTAAAAAGAAAGTTACAGACACATTTCATATAGGCATATGCACAAACACCCACTCAGAGAGTCAAAATGTTTCAAAGTAGTCAGTAGAAATTCACACTATTCTACATTTTACATGTATTTACTCATGTATTTTAACACAATTTACTTTGAGGGCTTTTTTTGTTTAAGTTGTTTAGTGGGTATAAGTTAAGAGTTCTTCCTTTTTCTAAATCGGCCTAAAAGTAAAACATACTTCACCTACAATGGAATGCAACAAAACCTGGTATGCTCCACTGAATACGGGTGCCTTTATTGAACAAGGAAAGCTACTGGCTGAGAGAGGAATGTAAATCCATGTTAACTGACCAGGGAAGATTTTGTTAGAGCTCAGCTGCTAAATATTGCTTAAAAGCAAAGCCAAAAAGTATTAATCAGATTCCTAGGTACAGATAATTAAAAACCAAACAAACAAAACAAAACAACAAAAACCACCATGATACTAAAGAGGCTGCGGCAACTAGATTTAAATCAAGTATCAACTTCTGCCTTTATGGCAACTTTTTCCACCCCAGTTAAAAGAGCAACTGAAAATCTCCATGGTCAAAAAGGTGATAGAGATAATACAGCTATAATGAAGCCTGTAAGATACATAATTGCTACAAAGGCCTGGAAAATTTTAATTATCACAGAAACCAGAAATGGTGTGCTTTGAAACACTCTGGCAGACTTAACTGTCGTAAGTGGTAAGCAGCTGCTCACAATGAGTAAGGGTCCTTGGAGGGTTAATTGTTTCTGAAGTATAGATGGCAGTTAATAGAGATGGGGCTGATCAGCAGTAGAGGCACACCAGCAAAAAAACAGCCAATGTCATATGCATTTGATGAAGTCTTCCATAAGGACCACCAGTATCATCTGTTTAATGTCATATGCTGCAGCTTCTCTGAACAGAAATAGGAAAACCGTGCCTCGTTCCTGTTAGCTTGCTCAAGAGACTTACTTGCTCAGAAGTCGTAATACTACACACAGTATTTAAAGATCAAACCCATCTGAGGGAGATCTTTAAATAACAGCAGTTTTCCTATAAAATGCATAGTATGTGCATCAAATATGGTGATGTGCTAAAGCAGCTCTAATGGTGAGATCTGGGGGATATTGACAATGAGATAGTTAAAAGCTCTTCTAAGATAACATATAAGATTTTTCTATATATATAACAATAATGCTTATTGTTTCTGATTCAAGTATCACATCATTGTATATTTAATTTAGCCAGAGTTAAACACTTTTGGTAGAGAAATGGAATTTAAGGGAACTAACACAACGTATAAACATTACAATTCTCTTATTGCTGTTAATTTGCTATTGTCACAAGTTATTTTTACCATTATTGGAACAGACTATTAAGGAGGGAAGGAGATGTTTCCTTTACTTTGTTTTTTAACATGCTTCATATTTTGCAAATAGAAATTTTTACTATTTCTGTAATTTTTGTGGGGTTTTTTTCATAAAGTTAAATAGAGAAGGAAAAGAAAACATGGTAAGATGCAGTATAGCTGAATGAGAAGACAAGGCTCTAGAGCATGAAAAAAAACCAACTAAGATGGACAACAAATTTCATACTTGTTCTAAACTATGCCAGTTCATTTATTCTATATTTGCAAGATTGTACTGAAAGAAAAGTTTTCATCCACTATAAGCGTAACTTCAACTTGCAAATGACCAAAACATGAGTTAGAGATGCTGAGGCCTCCTTCCACAGTGTATTATTTACATTGGCGATCTAAGCCTAATCACCCTGCCTGAGTTTATCACCCTGTCAGCATGCATGTCTCTCACCCACAGAAGAAGGGGAAGAAAAAAAAAAAAAAATCTTAACATGCCAAAATGAGAAAGTCTGGTTCTTTAGATAATTTGTATAAATTCAGCTTCTCAGTTCCAGTGATTCTTCTTCCAGTCAAAAGAGTGACTGCCACAGAAAGCCCAAAGTGACATTCATTTTTATTAAATATCTTTTCTAGATTTCACCAATATGCCCCATCAGGAAGAAAGGAAGAGACTTTTAATGATAGGTGGACTGATAGATTTTTATACTTCTTTCCTACATCAAAGTAACTAAAAATTATAGTTTTTAAACATTCTCCTGCTCTTTAAAAGCTAAATATATTTCACTCTCTGTATACACCTAGTGAACATTACATTTACTTGTATGTCAGAGTATAAAAGCCATGTCACTAGCCTGTTCGCTAATGCACATTTATTAGCGAACAGGGCACGCAGCAAGCTCATTACCCTGGACTTCAGGGGAGCAGACTTTGGCCTCCTCAGGGATCTGCCTGGTAGTGTAGCTTGGGATAAAGTCCTAGAGGGAAGAGGGGCCCAAGAAAGCTGGCTAATATTCAAGGATCACCTCCTCCAAGCTCAGGAGCGATGCATCCCAAGAAAGAGGAAGTCAGGCAAAAATGCCAGGAGGCCTCCATGGATGAACAAGGAGCTCCTAGGCAAGCTCAAGCAGAAGAAGGAAGCCTACAGAGGGTGGAAGCAAGGACAGGTAGGGTGGAAGCAAGGACAGGTAGCTTGGAAGGAATACAAAGAAATTGTTTGAGTAGTCAGGGAGCAGGTTAGGAAAGCCAAAACCCAAAGTACAGAGAAATTGTCCGAGCAGCCAGGGAGCAGGTTAGGAAAGCCAAAGCCCTGATGGAATTAAACCTGGCCAGGCATGTCAAGGGCAACAAGAAAGCCTTTTATAGGTATGTCAATGATAAAAGGATTACCAGGGAGAATGCGGACCCTCACCAGATGGAAGCAGGAGACCTGGTTACCCAGGACACAGAGAAATACTAGGTGCTTAACTACTTTTTTGCCTCAGTCTTCAACAACAAGTGCACTAGCCACAACGCCCAAGTTGGGGGTCCCCAAGACAGGGACTGGAAGGATGAAGAACCTCCCACTGTAGGAGAAGACCAGGTTCGAGAGTACCTAAGGAACCTGAAGGTACACAAGTCCATGGGTCCTGATGAGTTGCATCTGTGGGTCCTGAGGGAACTGGTGGACGAAGTTGCCAAACCACTCTCCCTCATATTTGAGAGGTCATGGCAGTCTGGGGAGGTTTCCACTGACTGGAAAGGGGCAACATCACCCCAAATTTTAAAAAGGGAAAAAATGAGGACCCAGGGAACTACAGGCCAGTCAGCCTCACCTTTGTGCCTGGCAAGATGATGGAGCAGATCCTCCTCGAAACCATGATAAGGACCATGG
>JMFS01119684.1:0-19029 GCA_000699545.1 Podiceps cristatus | reverse complement strand
GGGAGCAGGGTCGGGGAGCAGCGGGGCTCCCCGCTCTGCTGCTCACCCTGCGGGGGCAGGAGCCCGCAGGGGTGCCGGGGGGCTGTGGAGACCTACCCCGGGTGGACGCACTCCCCCGGGAACCGGCCCCCATGTCCGGACGGGGAGTCCCATCCCCTGTGGCCCGGGCCTGTCCGTTCTCCCGGGGCGGCAGAGTGTGGAAGGAGCGGCCTGGCCTTGCTGTAGGCTGTGCGTTAGCCTGTGGAGGATCTAGGTCAGGAACTACCGCCCTGATTAGGGAAATTGTGTGAAAGTTCATATTTTCTCATGTCAGTGAGGTGGCAGCAGGCGGGCCGGCCGGCACTGCTATCCACTTTGCTATTAAAATAAAGCATCACCAAGATGACACAACTGGACTTTTTTTAATTTATTAACTCTGAAAAGGTGTATGTTATAACAATTGTCTCAAGTACAGCAAATGCTGATGCACAAAACACTCATAATGCAAATAATGCCCTTCAATTCAATGAGACTGTCAACGGTACAAAAGCTAAGCCTGTGCCCAAGTGTTTACAGGTTCAAGGCCAATGTTGTTTCTGAACTGGCTTCTCTGCTTCATCAAGAAAAACAATGGCGCTCCTACCTTAACTTCGTTAGGAAATCATCATAAAGTTTAAAATTTCAAACAAGAAGATGAGCAGCTTTGCCAGAAATAGCAGGTTTCTTTCAATAATTTCACATGTGCTTTCTTCTCAGGTTTGATTTTGGAGCTCCAAACTGAGTTTAAAAAGTGTTCAGTAGGTTACGTAACACTAATACTGTACAGAAACAGCACGACAGTAACACAAACATGTTTTGAAGATGAAAGAAGGCAGTCTTTCATGTAAACTAGGGGACCAGTTTCTTAACGCCAACACCTTTTTGTGCAGCACAATCGCGTGCTGAGCGTGAGTGCCACGTCATTGAAACGAGTGTCTATACACCTTGCCAAGGAATATACTGCATTTTATAATTCTAATATTTTAACTTTTCCTTTGTCACTCAAGTATTCACGTATTTGCTATAAACAAACCATTATAAAACACCGTAAGTGACACCCTGTTTTAAGTACAGTATCTATGAACTTCTGTCATTCAATCTGAAAAATCAAAGATTTCTTTACACCTCATGACATATAAAGGCAGTACTTTTAGACTGAAAACAGTAATTAATCTTATTAATCTTTACTGTTGTTAAGTCATCATTTCTATAGTCTGATTGGCCCTTTTACATCCATTTGTAAACATTTTGCTTCAGTATGTCTCATTTTACACTTCAGTGGTCTGACTTTCTTTTTCAAAAGCTGATTTTTGTTATATTTCCCCAGAGAAGTCATTTAAGACTTACAATACCCAATGATATGATGCAAGTAAGCTAAGCACCTGACATTGTCATTCAACTGATGTGGACTGGCCATTACGAAATTACAGTTTACATGCAAATCAATTAACATTTATATGACAAGAAGCCTGTACAGTCCAACAGAGCTAGGGAATGGAAAGAAATAGGTTTTCTTCTCTTGAACTGGTTAGCTTAGTATAACAACCTAACTAGCAAACACAACGTAAACTGTGATTTAAATTCTGTTAATTAAAAAAAAAAAAAATCTAACCTGCCCTTCTGCCTCAAACAGTGTTTAGTTGAGGAACCTCATCACTGTGGCTGTAGTAGCTGTGTCGTCAACTTCCTCCTTTGTTTTCTTAAAGAAAGTGAAAGCTGTTAGTATTCTGATGCTTTAAAATAACCTTTGAAGCCGCTAAAGAGGATGTATTGTCATGTGTGTGTTCATACATTTGCTACTTTTAGTCTTGACTCAATGCATTTTTCTACAATGGCGAGGCCTGTTTCGCATAGTTGCACCCACTTAATTAAAGAGGTGTCCTGAGCTCATTTTAATGCAATGGCTGCTAATCATGTGTGGACACTCCTAACCCATTTTGAGCCTTATATGGTAGAATTTGACTTCCTTGTGTAGGTCTTTGTCTACAAACAGATACGCATTTGTTATTTTTAGTCTCAAACAGTGGTCTCCCTTTTTTTTTTTTTTCCTTGACTTATTTCACAGACTAGGCTTATACACGGCAGTTTTTAATCAATATAAGAATGTCTAGAGGAGTCAATCTGCAAACTTTTGTCTATGACAGCACAGGTGAAAGAACTATACTAGATGATGGCAGGAATTACAGAAAACCTGTCCTGCAGGTGGTTGCGTGTGCAGGCCCATGCAGTCAACAATTCATGGGGTGCTGTTAAAGTCAATCGGCACAGTCTTCTCCCTAATCTTTGTGAAAGCCGGGGCCTTCGCCTGCCTGTTGCGAAGCAGTCAGGATGCTCATCCAGTAGCCATTTGGATCTCCAGCTGGCTGTTGCGTCTGCTAATGCCCACAGAGGGCTAAGAACCTATAGCGTCTGGCTGGAAAATTTGGGAAGAAGTGATCAAGAGAGATGAATATGCTCAGAATCCCCAAATGCTTTATTGTCATGGCTCTGTGTGTTCACTGGGAATTCTCTGCATTTTTTCAGAACCTTTGCTCCAGAGAGTTTGTGGATGTTCTTCGGCCCCATTCAAAGCGCCACCGATAGATGTGGGCAATGCAGTTGCGGAAGTGGGACGGAGGCGAATTGCCCAGATTATGTGCAGGGCACAGTCAGGGAGTTCCACTTTGTCAAAACATAAAATAAAATTAGTCATAGTAAGAGCACCATCCTCAGTCATGAGCAGAGGCAGAACATGGTGAATAGCCAACCTTGTAAGTCCTTTTTAAATAGAACAAAAAGTGCATTGGAGTGCAGCAAGGGTCTTTCCTTGTCCCACCTACAGACTGTCCAAGTATTCCTCAGGAAAAATAAATACAGTGTGATCATCTACAGCAAGGGTTAGCAGTTTTTCAGCTGTGGTGAAACAGGCTGTATTTTTCTTTCACAAATAGGGTTTAAATCCATTGGAAGAGACAGCTTGAACCAGAAGATAATGCCCCTCGATTGCAAGGTACGTATGATTAGCTAAAACAGTGAAATACCTCTTCTGAAGGAGGCAGAGGTTCCTGATTTCTACCAAGCTCGAACTGTGTGAGACTCTTGAAATGGGAGCAGCTGCAGATGTCTTTCTTGCATCATAGTCAAAAGTCTCTCAGTTACTTTCTTTGGAAGAAGGTTGTAGGGTTACAGCACTGCTCTGCATTAATCTTTGCCCTAGAAGAACATATCAGATTTTTTTTTCATAAATATAGCCTATTTAATTTTTTAAATATTTCTAAAACACAAGGATAAAGGTGTGTCAAGGTGTGCACCAAATCTGATATTAAAGATTTCACCACGAAGAGGTGTTAAAACATTTTTTTTTCAAAAGTAAAAGCACTAAGACCTCTCATTTTCTTACTGTATTTTCTCATCATTCTTAATTATGACACTAAACCAGAGCACAAAATACTTAAATTTAGGAGGATGTGGTTAGTTAGTTTGACTTCTGCAAGTTAGCTCCCAATTTCTAGTTTATTTAGGAAAGGTAAGGGAAGGATCAGCTGTTTCCATGGCACTGTCCTTATCTATCCTTTCACTCCTACAGGGGATTTCCAGGGATGGCTGCTGGCAAGGGAAGCCCTAGAAGTGCAGCTCTGTTGCTGTTTTAGTGTTAAAACTCATCACAAGGTATCCACACAGATGGCCTCTCATCTGCTGGATTTGTAGTTTCCAGGAAGGAATATTGGGAACGGAAGTATCTTTATCTCAGTCTCTCATATATTTTTACTATCAGGAAACCCTATCTCAGCCTTCTGCTGTAGTGCCTTCAGTGTCTGATTTAGTGCTAATTACACCAGAGCATGAGGGGAAAAAAAATTACCAAGTTTAAAAAGAAATCTGCCGATTTTGAAAATAATATGACCCCAAAGGGAAGATAAAATGTAAAATTTTCCAAAAATGAGATGCTTCACGCTGCTGTATAGCAACTAAGAGGTCTGCCAGAGTGCTAGTAAATGAGAGAAAAAACCAAAAATTAGAGTTACCAGCAGTTTCAAGTATTTCTTAAGACAAAGAGAAGAATAATGCTGCAGATGGAAATATGTTTTCCAGAGGAGAGAAAGTATTAGAGAAACACAAACCAGCACCAGAATAGATGCTGACTGACATTCCCAAGCAAGATTATCCCCGGAGCGATGGATTTACAGCAGTGGTGACAGGGGAGCCCTTCCTATCTCAGTTCTCAAGATTGCAGGCAGTGGTGCTCTTGCTGGTGGTCATTGGAGAGCTGCCCGATCAGAAGTGCTATTTCTCATTTGAAACTATTAAATCATGTCAAAAGACAGACAATGTTTTATTTTAGGTGTTGTGGGCTTTTTGGCATGATATTTCCATGTGGCTAACTGATGTAGTTACTATGAATATGTGCTACATAGGACAGTCTCTTCATTAAGCTGCAGTCCCTGTTGATAAAAACATAAACTTAAGTGTTCAAGATGGTCGTAATTAAAAGCTAAGATGAGAATTAAGAGCTGTTACAATGGCTTTGTAAAAAATGATCGGCAAATGTATAACCAGCAGCCTGGGGAAAGCAATCACAGTATCTAAGCTAAAAGGAGGATTAGTTTCCCTTATGAAGGTCTCAGCTAGGCAAGGGAACAGAGCCTGGGGGGCCGGAAAGCGCTGGATTTTCATTCTTGGGTTTTGACAGTTTTTTTCATGTTTGATGACCAGGCCTATTTCCAAAAATGTGCTCTCCCCCAAATAAGTGTTAATAAGCACAGCAACTGAACTCTGGCTACAACAGATGACGATAGCCTGCCAACCCACCAGAAGCCAGAGGACTCCAGAATCACTGTCCCACGGGGCAGAGCGCTGGTGACACGGCCCCAGCCCTGTGCAAGCAAGTTTCCAGCATGCAGCTACAGAAGTTAGGCCAGCTCATGCCATTATCAGGAGTTTGATGGTGCCTGGAGAAGGGTCCCTGAGCTCCCCAGAGGTGTTGTTAGCTACCTGTGTCTCATGCCAGCCTGGCGGCCTGCAGATGGTTTCATGCGTGGACAGACATGGTGCTGCTTGCTGATTGCGGAGGTATCTGGGTGGGTTTTGTGCTTGTTTGAAGAGGAGAGTCAGCCATTAAGTTACACTGAAAGCTTCGCTGGGGACCTGATCATCACACTGGATAACTCTGAACATCGGCAGAGTCTGTTACATTTTTCACACTATAAGGTGAAAGGCCAGCTGCCAGGCACGGCACTGGTTTCTGTTACTGGGTTGAAGACCCAGGACGGAATGAGGGCTACAGGGGCTTGGAAGGGCTTGAGCCACCTCATTTCCGAAAGTTGTCATCAACTCATGTTTTAAATTAAGGCCTGTTTACTACAGGCCTAGGCATAAAAAGCAAAAAGCACATATTTTTGCTCTTGCCAGCCTTGGTGTATCTGCCTGTTCATCCCAGTGAAGGTTGAAACCTAGATTGTAAGTCGAAAGCTGCTGCTTACCTCCTTAGCCAGTTCAAGCAGCAAGTTGGAATGGACCTCAAGTTGGAATGGATCACCAAGTCAATGTCACTAGGCCAATGAGAGAGGGAACTTACTGCATCAAAGCTAATCTGTGTCTGCAGCCAGTATATTGAATTAGAAACCAACTCCTGGCATGCCTGGGAAACTCCAATAGCCTTTACCGTGACTGAGCCTTCCCAGCTGAGCAACAACCCTGCTGTATCTGAGAATATAATGCTCTATAATGGAGTAATAGCAGCTACTGCTGAGCTCTTTGCCTTCACTACACTGCCCTACAGGAGATATAACTATGTGCACATGCCACCTCAGAACCCTCAGAACCCTTTCCTGGGTCTCAGTTTTGCTGCAGCTGACGGGATGTTGGTTTATTACAAAACTGCCCCTACAGCTTTGGATACCACCGATGCTTCCTTACTCCTGTCCCATTCAGGACCATAAATTCAGACTTTTGTTTACTGTGCAGCCAAACTATTTATGAAATCTCATGTTGCAAAAATTCAGCTGTAAATACTGCATGCTCAAACATTTGAACCTCTCCCACCTCTTCCCACTCCAGTCCTGCTGATCATTTTCTGTACTCTTAGTGAAGGAGCTGCCCACATCTGGGAGCAAGGGAGCCAGTCTGCATGGGGAGATCAACTGACCGAGGCAACCTGCTTCTTCCCCAGTCAGACATGTCTTTTTTTTTGAATTTTAAATTCAGTGGCCTGCCATGCTCCCATCACCTCCAGTGGAGTCCATGGTTCCTATTACAGCCCTGCTCCTTGTTTAGCTCTGCTTCTTGCTTGGGTTGGCACTGAGAAAAGTGGCAGCATCTTCAGGGAAGAAAAGTGAGATTTTCTTTATTTTTGCTCTACCTCTTTTTCTTTCTCTCTCCCCCCCTTTTTCTTTCTTTTTCTGTCTTGTCTCTTTTTTGATTTCTTTCTTTCTCTCATCTTGCCATCTTTTTGAAATCACACACATGCTGATATAAATATTCTTGCAATAAGCAGCCAATTCCTTTTAGTACAAGAGACTAACCCTACTCCTTCTGTGGCTCTTGTGCAAACAAACTTCTGCGCCTGCTGGGGAGCCCCACAGATTTCAGTGAGGGCCTGAAAAATGCAGGTCATATTGTGCAAAACTTAGAATTATGATTTCTACATCCAGGATGTTTCTTATTTCATTACACATTGTGATACCTACAAATGAAGCATTAAAGCCCCAGTTCCGCAGCACTTTCTCAGGCAGAAGCTGTGGCAGGTAGTGCCTGGGCTGGACACAGGGGCAGATCCACCAAGACAACCCTGTATATTTTATTTTTTTTTTTTTTTTCCTAGATACGGTCCCAGCAAGCTTATATTCACAGCAAGTCCGTGGAGTATACGCACTTCCCCTTATAACTAAGCAACGGTGTAACATTGATTCCCAGCGGTAACTGAAATGATACAGTTGCACGTATCTCACATACGCAAATATATATTACTGTTTATATTATTCCTTTGATGTTAAGTCGGATGAATTTGAAAGCTAAGGATATGATTCATCTCACCACCTTTAGCTGCCTGAAAAGGAGAAGCCTAGTCTAAGCTATTCATCCAGTCTTCCTGCAAGTCGATGGAGAGAGATGGGAGTTTTCCCTCCTCCCGCCGCCTCCGAGGGCCCGTGTCTCTGCTGGCTGCAGGCAACCCCCATGGCTGACACTGCCTGGGAGAAATGCTGCCTTATACAGTCCGTTTACTCAGAGGGGAAGCCTGAATATTACTCATTCTGCGTACTTAGGAGGTGTTTACTAAAAAGTAAGTTTGTGCACAAATTGAAGATTTTCTGCTGAGGGCCTGGGTTTGGAAAGTATGCAAGAAGGTCTCTCTTCTATGCACTATATGGTAAATCTGGTCATGAAATATTATGTTGGCATAATGGGAAGTTTTCTCTTGACTGCAGGATTTAATTTAATAGGAACATCCTAGATATAAAACTAAGTAATCCTAATGTATATTCCTAGAAACAATTTCATCAGGACCCTGCCTTTTTCAAGGCTGGAAAAATCATCCGCAGGAAAACAATTTCTTAATGTGAAATTGTTATTAGCTTCTTAAAATGGAAGTAGCAGTTCTAATATCCTCTGTTTTCTTACTAAGATATGTCTGTTTTCTTACTATGAAAGCATATTTATTTCAAATTCACCAGCATAAAGAGCTGTTACAAGCTCCAGAGATCAAGATTCTAGTGTTATAAATACATAGCTAGAGACAGTCCTTTCCTCAGCACTTACTGTCAAAACAGACAAGGTAGAAATGGAGGAGATGATGAAAAAGAGCTGAAGTGACTTGATAATAGTCATGTAATAGTCTCCTCTCCCAAGCTCCAGTGCAGCGGTAAAGCTGCTGACTGGGACTGCAGATGGACTAGCTTAGCCTACAGTTAGCTTGGCCTTTCCAGTTCAAGAAAAGTATTCCCTAGGGAGAAAAACAGTATGACAAATGGTTCATAGTCAAACATGGAATGTTCTGAGCAATAATTTTATTATTTTAGCACTGTTAGCATGGCAAAAGATTTTGTGATGAATAGTTGTGGTTGACACATCCTTGTTAGCAATCCGTACTAGCACCCAAGTAAAACACTAGCTGAAGGCTGCTGAGTATGATCTTTTTTTAAAAAAAGTATACAAATCTGAGATAATCTGAGACATCTTCAGCAGCGCAGGCTTTGTGCCAAATCAAGAACCTAGCTTCATGCCAGACCATGTATTGTCCATCCTTCAGCAGCCAACATAAAATCAGGAAAAGATATGAACTATCTCTGGCTGGGTCAGGAAGCCCATACCGGGATGGACCAGAGTGTGCCGTGCCCCAGCAGTGCGCAGATCTGGCATAAGCCATCATGGCATTGCAGCCTGAGGGTAGATGGCTGTATTTTGGGTTCTTTGGGTTTTTTTGTTTGTTTTTGGTTGGTTGTTGGTTGGGTTTTTTATAGCTAGTCACATTGCAAACTGACAAAAAGCTGCTTAGCCCAAGAAGCCCTAATAATTAGGTCTCTGTGCTTGGGTGACAGAGTTGCCTTGTTTCCAGGGAGGATGAGCTGTGGGAGAGGCCTCGCATCTGCCTGTGAAACATCACATGGACCTACCCAGGGAGCACAGCCTGTGTGTTGCTCTGCCACGCAGCGAAGCACTGGGAAGTTTGGCCTTTGCGCTTCTTCCCCCTTGTCTTGGGTGAAGTGCGTGAGTCAGTCGTCATTCATTACTGTTGGGATACCTGACATGGCATTACTCCCTCCTCTGGTGCAGATGGGGGTTTTATTGTCCCATCAGCCATTACAGTGCTATCTGTAGCCACCACTTCTGGTTGTTGAACCCCTAAAGCAATAAAAGGGAGTACAGTGTAGGGCACTCCTTGCCAAAATCATCCAGGCCTGAGCTGAAATGGAAACATTGATTGCTAGGCATTAACCACTGCTGCCTTAACTCTTGATGACTGAATTCCTGTTTACAGAAGTAGTTTTGTATACTCCCCTGTGATTCCCATAGGCAGAATTTGGGGAGAAAAGTTTCAATGTTATTATCGGTGTTATCATTATTATAGTTGCGAGTTG
Organism: Podiceps cristatus; assembly: GCA_000699545.1. Taxonomy (NCBI): domain Eukaryota; kingdom Metazoa; phylum Chordata; class Aves; order Podicipediformes; family Podicipedidae; genus Podiceps; species Podiceps cristatus. The sequence goes on along the minus strand of JMFS01119684.1, from coordinate 9,958 downwards.
CCTGTAGAAGAGTCGTGTTTAGCCAAGCCCAGGTTGCAGCGTGTTAGGTCAGGGCCTGCCCTGGAAGGTTCCCAGCGCGACAGCCAGCTGGTGTGGAGGAGGGGAGATCGGCTTCCAGCGCAGCCTGGGGCAGATTGCTTTAGCCCTTTTCCCAGGCGGGGCTGACACCCAGAAGCAGACTGTTTTCTCCGTGTTTCTCCAGATGGTTGCTCTGTTGCAAGTGTCCAGCCTCAACTATTCATCCCACTCCCTGTGGCCACTGTAAATAAAGAAATGAGGGATGTCAACCAAATTTTCAGTCGTTATCAGGAAATAAGTATCTTAATTCAAGTCTACTGTGAAGTGACTTCTGTGTCTTGGCCTCATGGTATTTTCAGTAGAAGATCTTCCTGATGATACAGATAAAAATTTTGTTGGAGGGAAGGGAGTAATCCTAGTGCTAAAACATATGTTTCTAAGCTCGCTGTTGAGCATTTTCATAAGATTAGTCATATCTAATGCATTAAAGAATTTATCATTTGTAACATATAGTTAAAATCCCTGTGGTATAATATAGGATTAACTTATACAAATTCATCTGGAAAAGTGCAAGCAATATTTTTTTTGTTTACAGTATTATCAAATATTTTACATTTTATGGCAGCTTGGGGAAAAGTAAAACCATTGAATTAGTTTAGAATAATTCCCTACTTGTATTCTCTAAACTGGGCAAACAGTCTTTCACTTCTCCTTTATAAGAGACATTTTATGAGCAGTGGGGCTTCACCCACCCACTGCAAGGAAAATAACTAACAATTGTGTTTTAAGGGCTGTGTCACATGCATGTGTGTCGTGTGTGTGAATACTGTACTGTTACAGTTCTCTGGAGAGAAATGGAGCAGTTGTGGAACCTATTTTCTAAACCCATCTCCTGGGATGAATATAAAAGCTCACTAGTCATCCCTGCTGCTACATATCACATGACTTTCTTTTTCTTTGGTGTTTCTTGAGAGTAAGAGATGCCCAGTTACAATTTTCACACAGCCATTCCTTCCCTGAAATTCTTGTATAAAAATAAGTAGAAATATTAGTTAAACACAAAATATTTTTAATACATTCTAATTTCTCGTGACTGTCAGATATAGCTGGCATTGGCACTCATCTGCCAACAGCATTACTTCTCAAATCCTTATACTTGTTTATTTTAGACTAGGAACTCTTCCAGAGGGAGTATACCCTGATTATTTTATGTCAATGGTGGAAGTATTGAAGCGCTATTTCTACACCAAACCAAAATTGCCAGAGAAATGAAATTCACTTCACATACAAAAAGAACCAAATGTTGTAACACAACAGAAATATCAGAGATATTCACCTCCCCACTTCATTTCTATTGTAGATATATCGCTACTTTACTTAGAGCTTGCATATGAGAATATTTTTCTGTCAAACTTTGCAAAGGAGTGATCTGCAGTGATTTTCTCTTCATATCTTATAAAAGGAACATCTTTCATCCATCAATATTTTCTAAATCATACAGTCAGCATTTAATTATTTTAGGTCTACCTTCTGAAATGAAATTCTGATCTTGCATGAAATGCCGACAGCTTGTCACAACTAAGCCAGAAGTCCCCGCTGGACATTCACTACATGGCTGCGTGCTGGGTGCCAGCACTGACCCGTGTGGTTGTGAGCCTCTCCTGGGCTGGGCAACCTGCAGCACTGCCTCTGTCGTCAGTCCTTCCAGCTCGTTCCCTGGATCCATGTATCAGTATAGATCATATAGGTCTATAGATACATAGATCATGATCCATAACCTATATGTGGGATGCTCCGGTATAGCTGTGGTGAACATCTCTGGACCAGTGATAACCACTGAATACACCCTATTAGTTTAGATTGTGTTGTCCCAGAATCCAAATCCTGTGGAAACTCCGATTCTGAATTAAACTCCTTCAACTGAATTTTATTTTAAGCAGCATGAGAAATTTAGCATATAAATCTCTGCTTGATTTCCCTACCACATTTTATAATTCTTTGGGATTTATGTCAGTAATTTTTTATTGTTCATGACACCCCTCCTCTTACAGCCTCACCCTTCCTCTGGGATTCACTTCTAGGTTACTCTCTGCCTAATCAGGGCTCTTTCTCTCTTTCTTCCTCTGACCTTTGAAGTACGATTTCTTTGTCTCCCTTTGGTCCATCATTGGAAAAGGGCATTCTTGCCCATAAAACCTCTTTTAGACTGTTCTCAATATCTCAGGTTTTGGCAAGCACTTTTGATGCTCTGGATACTTGTTTTGGCCTTTTTATTTGTTTCATGTTCCCTGCTTGGTGTAGTTCTCCACTCTACACTTGCATCCATCCAGCTCCCTGAGACAAAAAGGATCCTTCCAGGTGGTGAACACTCTTTAGCATCCTCTCTCTTCTCAGTGTGAAGTCTTAATAACTTATTCTTTTCCTCTTTACTCTTTTGCATGACAGGATTCTTACAAGCCTTTAGCCATTTTGCTGCTCTTGGAGGGAAGAGATTGTACACAGAATTCTACAGCGCCATCAGAGCACACTGGTACATCAGGGATTGTACCGATCCCCCACCGTGTCAAAACAAGCTTTTACATCTGGGAACACCACCTGGGCTGCAACTGCTTCTTTCCAACCCCAGCACATCACAGAGGATCACCACCAAGGCCAAGGATGTGACAACCACGACTATTCATCACAAAATCTCTCACCATGGGAGGCCAGGGTGGCTGGACCACAGCCACGGGCTCACCAGCATACGGTCCGGTTCTGGCTCTCCTCAGCCTTGGCCGTGCTCACAGTCATGCTTCGCTGTCACACATGAAGCTGCGACTTGGCAGCGAGAAGGAGAGTAGCTGAAAAAGTGCTTGGATTTGGCAAAAGTCTGGAGTTACTGATCAGTAGCTACACACAGAGAGACAGACACACACTCACAACTCTGGCAACTCGGGATGTGTGATACTTACAGGAGCACAATTCTCTGCAAATGTTGCCCCTCTTTAACCAGTCTTCTTCCCTTCCTCTTGCAAAAGGAGACTGGAATAAGAGAGGAGATTAAAGACAGAGTCTGCTGTACTTGGCTTTTTTACATTTTGCTGCTTACACCTTCATCTCTCTGAAAGAGTCGTGATGGGAGGATTCAGCCTAAATAACTGCAGCCTTGGTCAATAACACGGCACTTTCTTTCCTGGAAATGCATTTTGTGCGCTTCAGCTTCAAACTCTAATAACCCTCCTAGCCAGCTAGAAATACGGTTGTTCATGTTTAAAAGGTTGATAAAAGGGTTTACTTTCCTGAAACATCCCTCTAATTACGAACAAACTGGATGACATTTTTCCTTGAAAGATGCATTTACGGAGATGTTTTGGTTTGAAAGCTGAAAAATGATCAAAATTCAGACACCAATCATGCAAGTCATCCTCTAGTATGAAGAATTCAAACAGGATTCCTAATCTGATGACTCTGAAATGTAAAAAAAACAACATCTTGAAACACCCCACCCCCTCCAAGACAAAAATTCCCACCCAAACCTTGCAAATAATTGTTTCCTCTTCACTCATTTAAAAATTCAGTCCAATGGTTTTTCACATGCAGCCAATAAACTCTTATTTAACATTTTCAGGATAATCTACTTCTGGCCTGCAGTGACACGAACATGCTCCTCTACCCATTTGGCCCTGCAGAGTTTAACCTTAGTCTAAAATTGTTAGCCAAGTGCATCGGGCACTAAGAGCCTGCAGGTGCGATGCCGCTGACCCCAGTGCCGTTGCTCCTGACATGAAGTTGGCCAGATCCCTGGCACAGCTACGCTGCTTTTCATCTGTTCACATGGCACCCTGCCCACTGGCAAGGGCTTGTGCCAGGCTTAACAACTCGCCGGTGCCAAACTAGGACGGGTTTTGGTGGGCATCCCATGACATGGGCATAGATAGCTCTGTCCCTGTCACACGGCCACACAGTATTTGGGCTTCTGGGACACAGAAGGATACAGGCATCGGCAACATATCTGTTATCCTGCAACAAATAGGAGTTTGGGGGGGTCCGAAAGCCTTCGTTCACTCTCCTGGGTTACTTTCCTGCAGTGTTACCTGGTGAGTGGCTACCAAGCCTTGAAGGGAGCCAGAGGCAGCAGGGCAGCATCAGGAGGGCGCCGGTCCCAGCTCTGCAGGTGGTCTTAGCCATAAGGTCTTGACCATCATTTTGCAGCCCACAGATGCTCAGGCCCACCTCTGCAGAAACATAAAAATACAGTAGTAAATGTATGTCTGTGCCCCTTTTCTAATTGAAAATAAGTTCCTTTTCAACTAAATATCTTCCAGCGAGATACACAAAATGCATACATAAGAGTGTTGTACTGGATGGTGCATAAGAGGTAGCTATATATTTTTTCAGACGTACAGTAAAACTTTTAAGACCATCCAGCTTTTCCAGACTTATCCATCTTACATTGATGGAAAATCAACATGAGTGTCCATGTTTGTCTTCTGAAATGTTTGTGTCCTGTGTAGTCAATACTCGGAAATAACTTGCGAAATAGTTATGCGATTGAAAACGTTAGATTGTTTTTTGATCGGCTCAGGAGCGGGATAATGGCCAAGTTGTCAGATAATTTATTTGCAATGAATAATTTAGTCTTAATTAAAATCAGCTAAAGTTTTAATCCCTTATATCTTTCACTAATCAACCTCACTTAGCATATGGGGAATCAAGATAAATTCACCCTTTTAATTAGAAAATCAAAAGCCTTTATATGCCTGTTGGTTGATGACAGGTCTTATAAAAGCACATCACCGAACTGCTGACATTTCAGAAATTCTGTCTTGTACAATGCAACTCGGTGATTACACGAAGTGATTTAATCATGAGATTAAATTCTGCAGGGATGCCTGATGCCAGCACAGCAGCACTTCTGATCGTGCTCTTTGACCCCAGCCATCTTGCAGACATCAGCGGTCGTTGCTCTGTGGCACCCAGGATGGGGTTTGAAGGGCCAAGGCAAAGGTCGCATGGCACCTTATGGCAGGGTCTCATTTTTCAGGTGCCCTTCATGGGCTTAGTGCCTTTTCAAACAAAGAGATTTAAGATGCTCAGGAGAATATGATCCACTTCTGGTAAAAGATGCAAAAGAAATAAAGGTTTTATGATATTTTACTACCAGAAATAACCATCTTTTAGAGAAGTATCTTCCCCTTGACGGTGTACTACTGTATTTTCTTGTGTTTTCTGAGTAGTCAGACTAGAGGAGGTGGGGTGGTGGTCAAAAATATTAGCACTGGATGGAAAAAAACAGTCCTGGCTCTCAGGTGGTGAAAAATGAAGGGAGTTGTGTGGTTATTCCAGAAAACCAAATTCAATCAATGTAAAAACATAAGACATTTCACATTTAAATGGACAAATTTAAAGTGTTTCCTTGTACTGAAGAAACCACCCTAGAAAGATATATCAGAGTATAGTGGTCACACTAGGGAATCTTGAAGACTAGGAGGTTGAGAAAAGTTGGACAGCACCCAGAGCTGTGTCCACAGAAGGAGGTGCACCTCTTCACTCCTGCTGCTTGCCATCTCGTCTGTTTGCACCATCTACATCTGCAACTACTCTGCCAAATAGGACAGGCCAGGGAGCCTTTCCCTGCCTCTGAGGCACCCCCACAGCTCACCTTTACCAGCCTGACTTTTCAAAGCCACAGAGCAAGCCCCCTCAGGCTGTATGCTGGGGACGTGCTACCCCCCAACCTTGCCCCCGGCATCTCTCGGAGAGTACCGGGCATCGCAGGCCAAGGGCCACAGCAGTAACTGCGCGGTGTGGGTGTCTGACCCAGGGCGCAAGGCCCTACCTGCCCTTTTTGGTTTACCAGCAGATGTATAGCCTTAAATCTGCTATGGCATTGTATTGCTCCTGCTGAGAGACAAACTAATGGGGTTATGGGAGAAGTGAGGAGACGGCCATTGACAATCCCTCCTAACCCTGTATACAAAATAGTTCAAACAGTGGGGAGGTAAGGAAGGAGACAGGTTTTGCAAATAAATTATCTTTCCCATTGGAAAGGCATTTATATGAGTAAAAGTTCCCCCTTTTTTTTTTTTTTTTTTTTCCCATTTCTCTTCCTCTTTTCCAGTTCTAAATTAAGCAGAGTATGACAAAAATTGCACCACAGCCACACATCTCTCCCTCCCCAAACTGTCCAGCAACCTTTGTTCCTTTTTCAGGCTTACAATGAAGACGATATTAATACAGAACAACCCATCTGTTGTCACAGACCCACAGAGACAGACATCTGGCCTCGTTAAACCTCAAAACCTCTATCCAAATCAGAAATATTTATTTAGAAAATGGAAACAAAAAGTGTGTGATTTTTTACTGCATTAGGGCCTCCCCTGAAAAAGGTGATATTATTTAGAAGTAGCTCACTTTGGGCACATTCTGCTTCCTTTGATGGCCCAACCTTCTTCATTCCCAGTTTTCTTTGTAAGTGAACTGGTTCTTCCTTGTGGTAATATATTTAATAGCTTAAAAAACAAGAAAAAAGAAAATGTCACAATTTTCCAATTCTTTTCCAGCTGTGGATCATAGATAGCCATAGCCTAAAGTGTACATAAAAATGATAGATCATTATCCTGATAATAGCACCAACGTACTGTAAATGCTATCCTGGCTTTTCATTTCTTGAAAACCTGAGCCATCCTTATCAAAAACAAAACAAAACCAAACCAACAAACAAACAAACAAACAAAAGCACACAGGGCTTCAGATGTCAAACTCCAGAGTAGTAGCTGTCTCCAGAGTAGTAGAACACTCTCCACTATATTTTTGCTTCATAGCGATGACCTCTGTTGCTTTCACTATCCCAAGGAACCCCGAGTAAGATGAAGTCACTGCCAGCTCTCAGATGGGAGACCTGGATTACTAGAGCAGAGGTGCTGGGGGTAGCGATGCCGGTGACTCATTAGGCGACACATTTCCTTCTGAGTCATGGTTGAATCAGTGTCCCATCAGGATGCTGAGAGGCATCGACAGGGGCTGTCTCCATCTCCTGAAACCAACAAGAAAGTCACCTGTTAACAGGTTCTTCAGCACTTACTGGCTGACCTGGAGAGAAACCGGAGGGAAATTGCAAAATTTTTCTCTGCCGGGAGCATCTCTCTCAGAACAGGCTGTGTTTATTCTCCTCACTGTGCTTAGGTTCCTGTAGGTCTCCGATCTTGGCAGCTCACAGCAGGGTCCTGCAGTCATCACCCGCTGTGCCGTAACCTGCGACTACGCGGTAGGCGCCTTCCACCAGGGTTAAATCCTGGCACGGGCTGAACTTCACTCTGAGTTTTTTCAGTATCGAAGCTCTGACAATTAGTTGTCATAGATTTTTAGATTGAGCTGCTTCAGTGAAATATTTAATAACGGGAAGAACAGTGTAATTCACTGGTGCAAAGAGTAAGGGCTATATCCCTGGCTTCCTTACACAAGAAGAATCTTCCCAGGTCTAAGAAAATAAAATTCCACGGCACACTGCTTTGAGGATATAAACACTAAAATGGATATTTTACTGAAAGTGAACCAAAATTAATCAATGATGCACAAAAATTTATATTTTTAAATTAAAACAAATGATGTCAAACAACAAAGAATCAATGTTTTAGCCAATACCTGCCATAGTAGTGTTGTACGTATGTTGTTCCAAAACCCACTATAAGCAAATGCCTGTAGAAAAAGGTAATATTTTTGTTAGGCCATCTGCAAAAACTAAAGAAACTTTTGCGCACACTGTATCTCCGTCAGCTCTGGCAAAGAAATGTCAAAATCCCAAGGCTAGAAACATTTGCTTTTGATATAATGTTGTCAGACTGAGATAAGAATAGTTTGTCTGACAGCATGTTCATTTAATTCAACTGCATCAGCTGATTTAATAAGAAGTGTTATGCCTACCTACATACTTTATAGTAAGAAGTGAAATGGAAGCCATCACACATCTCGTTTTTTACTTTATTTTAATGGCAGCAATATTAGATCACATTACTTATGCTGGTAAACTTAGCTTCCTTGACGTTCTTTAGCTGTGTACCATCTTCATGATAAAATTACTTTTAGAAAACAAAATAAACTGTATTATATTTAAATCTAAATTAGACCAGCACCCTGTCTGCAACATTAAGCAGGGATTTGATGATGCCTAGCCACTGCTTTGTTTTGTAGGTGGGTAGCTGACAATGAGAAAATAATTTGTGAGCTCTGTACTTTCAACTTACAATTTAAGAAATAGTGAAAATAAAAAGGAGTACATCAGGCCATGCAGTTTGCTTATGCAAAAGATTTTTTGCATTTTAGAGGTATATTACTTCACATGGAAGTATCCCAGAGAAAGCAGACAAGTTATAGCATAGTAGTATATATATATATATACACACACTATACTATACTATATATAGTATATAGTTTTAGTTATTCAGGGGAGATGTTCTGTTGGAGTCACTGGGCTAGTAATCAATATCAAAAAACAAATATTTGACATGTTGAAATCCTATGTCAGACTTTTATTTCATCTCTTGTTGAAATTGAAACACTTCTACAAAATATTTCTATTTTAATGAAACTATTTTCTGGCAGAGTACAGTTCAGCCAAAATGCTTTTGAACAGCTTTTCACATGCTACTTAAAAAAATGAAAAAAAAAATTGCAGGAATCAGTAATTTCAACATAAGCAACAGCTTACCTTTTTATTCAGTAATCTAGGAACACAGATAAGCTGTGCACACTGTAACCTGAATCTGTGACATGATTCTTTATTATATTACCTTTGAAGTATTCAGTATATTGTTACCTCTTTTTTCAGTAAGATGAAAGTAAAAACATTTCCAAATCAGGAAGACCCCAGTAGGTGGCAACTTGAATTCATTCACTCCTTTAGTAATTGCTTTCAACTTCTGGAGACTCAGTTTCAGTGACGATTAATGTCCTGCACTTGCAAACAGGACTCCATGGTGCTGAGATGCATCGCTGAGTAAATAGACTGATGTGTCAAACCCACCAAAAGGTATTTTGCAGATGACTTTTACTCCTGGTAGTGATCAATGAAATAAACACCATGTTAAATCACACAGGTGCACGCTGCAGTGATCACAGAGTTGCAGCACATGGTGATATATGGGATCTGGGTCACTCCCCAGTAGCAGTTTTTGAGCCCTCTAGTGGCCCTCTCTGTGTTTCACTAGCCACCAGAGATGCCACCCATGTGCTGAGACAGACTTCTCATGGTATATGGGGCCAAGAGAACCAAATCTATGCTTCCTTCTCATTACATGGTACGAGTATAGAGAGCAAGGCATCCCCAACACTTCACATCCCTCCCAGCAGCCTGAGCACGCACGGTCACACAGGGGAGGGAGGTTGCCGCTGCCCATCGCAGCCATCCCCGTCTCCTTCGGGTTTCCAGGGGTTTCAGTAGCTATGGGCATGTTCTCCTTCAAATTATGTCAGGCATCTATGCTGAGCAGCCGTCCAGGCGGCCTCCCTGCCTCCAATCGTGCTGCTTTCCCTCCCAAGAGGAAGGCGAGAGGGACCTGTGTTGGTGACAGCAGGAGATGAGGTTGGAGCTACACACTGAAAAGACCTGGGGTGGTTTGGGGCTGTCCAGCTCCATTCTAAGTCAGAGAGCACATGACCACTGCCTCTAGCTGCAAAATCATGTCAACTGCCTCAAAACGACTCATTTATGGCCAAATGATTAGTTCTTTTTCATGTTCCTTGGGTGTCTCAAAACCAGAAACAGCCTGAGTACTTTTCCCCATGCTTGTAAAACAATTTTGGCAACTCCCCACCCAGTCAGCTATAAATAACCCCAGTCCCCTGTGATTAGCACGTTATAGTGGGGAAGCATTAGTGAGATAATTTCAGGCACCCAGCCAGCTCTTAACAGCACTTTACATCCCATCACATGGATCCCTTCTAGTATCTCCTCATGAAAGTC
>KL285016.1:20306-32177 GCA_000699545.1 Podiceps cristatus | reverse complement strand
ACTTGGCCTTGTTGAACTTCATGCAGTTGAGATGGTTAACATTGTTAACATTGATTTAGCGTTTTGCACGCAGTTAGTTCCATCTTCATCTATGGTGTAAAAGTTGCAATGTCACTGCCAAGATTTTTAGATGCCAAAGTAGATCTAAGCCATGCCTGGAAGCATGTGTATTTGAACTAGGAGTGAACAAAAGCTAAACTTCGGGTACGAGCTAGCTTTAGATTAAGGATTTGGTGTGCTGCTATTTGCCTCAAAGGATCCTATTGAAACAGATCTGTTCTGCTGTTGAAAGGTTAGCCAGATTCTTGATTGAATGATACTAGAGGCTCTGTGTTAATTAATGGTGGGAAAATGCCAGATCCTTTGATTGAAGGAAGTAGGTTGGCGTGTAATTGTCTCATAGAAGATTTGAAACAATTTTGTTAGATTCCCTGCATTCTGCTTCATATTTGGATAATTGTTCCTTTCATCATAGCAAATTACACGAACAAATGTCCAGGATGTACATCGATAGCAAAATTATAGAACAGCAAATGTACTTTGGGTGATTATCACAAGAAAGGGAAAAGTCATTATCCACCCTGAGAAAGAAGACGACAACCCTTCCCCAGCTTTTGACCAGTGAATTACCATTTTTAGCCTTCTGCCTTCATTTCCCTTAGAAGAGTTATCTGCTCTAGAAAACACTCCAGCTGTGCCCAGTCACAAGAAAGAGGCCCTTCAAATCATAAGCAGCTGGATTTCAGTGCATGACCCTGGTGCTAACTGGCTTCACACTGGTAGAAATTCAGGCCCTTGGAGCACACACAGGTGATGTCTGTTGGCTTAGAGCATGCCTTTGGATGGCACAGGGGGAGGGTGATCTGCATTAAATTCCGAAGTTGTGTTTAGCTGAGCTCAAAAATTGCAGTGAGAGACTCACATTCATTGTAGCGACAGCTTGGGTGGGCTGGCTGTCTGTCAGTCACTGTAGTTGCTGTAAAAGAAGTCTGACTGGAGTGGGGAGTGTACTGTGAGGCTGCTGCAGAGGGGAGGTAGGAAATAGTGTAGAGAAATAGAGCTGTGTCAAAGAATGAACTGTGAAGGAACTGGTGCTTACTGAGATGCTGGGTAGTTTTTCTAGCTGGGTGTCCTTGCTTATCCCTAAATAATGATGTCCTAAGGCTGTTTGTTTTCAGCTGCTTTGTGCTTTTTCAGGTGAACTCCTTAGTGTTTCAGATATATGTTTGAATATGGAATGGGAGATTTTTGAAACAGGAATTCTGGGGGGGGGGTAGAGCCTCTAGGCTCTTACACTGCCTTGAAACTTCGAAGCAGGAGCTGCTCCTTCAAGGCTGTTTTCTACTTCAGTTTGTCTTGTGGGTAGCTAGATGTTGCCCTGTGCAGCAACTCATGCTCTCTCTTGTCTGCTAAAGATGCCTGTATAACCAGTTGGAGAGACCAACTCTTTTGCAGGTCTCTCCTCTGCTTTTCTGAGGCACTTCTCCTGGGGCAGCAAATTCCTTGTGCCAATGAAAAAGAATAAAAGTATCGTGTGTTCTGGGAAGGAAAATGTACCTGGACAAACAGTTGCAGAGGATCAGATGAGTGTATTGATTGGTACAACACTGTGCCTTTAAATCTCTTATGGAAAAACTCCATGACAAGTGTTGTTAAAATCACAGCAAGTTGATTATTGTTTTAAAGTTTGCATATTACTTTTGAATGGGGTGAATGTAAGCATAGGAGGAAACAGCACTTTAAGCAGTCTGGCTGCTAAACAGCCTCTGGCCATGTCCACCAGGCTCTTATGGGAGGTGCATGCATTGCTGGGTGCCTCTGGGTAAAGAAATGTCTTTCCAGCTTGTCATCCAGCACCTGTGACTTCAGGCGATGCCCCAGGTAGTGTGCCCAGTGTTACCCTGGGACAAAGCAGAGCGGCCCTGTGTGAGCCTTCCTCTTGGACTTAATTCAGTAGTGTTGTAGCAGCCAATACTTGCACAGACAAATGCAGCCAAATCTGTCCCAGCCTGTTCATGGGATGAAATCCTAGAACAGCAAGTAAAGGCAAAGAAACCCCATAGTGCACTGTCAGACCTACCTTTGCAAGATACTAGGTCTATCTGTGTGGCGCAGGAATCGTTGCTTTGGGGAACCAATATCATCCTTGTTGTAGTGACTTCACTGAGTGAGTATCGCTGCTCAGAGCAGCCCAGGGGCATGGCATGTTCCAAGGAGTCTGGGGGGAAGTGATAGCTCTATCTCAGCTCTTCCTGTGACAGTTAATGAGGTATATTCATATTTCTTTCCAGAAGTACTGCTGTACTTTTAATAATAAAGTGTTTGCAGTGCATTTAGTTGTTTTGATTTAAAGTGGTTTTGTGGGAGGTGAGGTAAGAGTCAGCTGGAACCCACGCTGCTGTTGCCTTGTTAAAGACGTGCTCATAGAATCATTTGGTTGGGAAGGACCTAAGCACCTGATCTACCCCTCTTTTAAATTCCTCCAGGGTTGGTGACTCGACCACCTCCCTGGGCAGCCTGTTCCAGTGCCTGACAACCCTTTCATTAAAGAGATGTTGATACAGTAACAGCATTAACTTTTTGTTCTGCTTCCCCTACTAGCAAGGCTGGAAATCAGGGTGCTGTGCATCTATAAAACTGTTCTGACAATTAAAGAAACTTCTCTTAGAGAAATGGGCATTTGAATAAAGGTTGTTTATGGCCTTCTGTCAAGTACAGAGATCATGAAAGACTAGAATCCCTCGTAGCTGAGAAAATCTTGAACTGTCTTACTGTTTAAGAAGGACCAAAAGTGAATTTTGTAAGGTGAATGAGTGATCTGATGTCTGACCTCTAAAATAAGAATAGCTTTTGTTTTCTGTAAGCACATATGACGTTGAAGAGCCAGCAGTTCATTGCCTTCTAGACTCAAAATCCCTTTGGGCCGTTTCAGATCCTACATAAAGAGCTCTGACAGGCTGCCAGTTCATTATAATGATTACTCTCCAAGAACAATATGGCAAAATATAACCATTTAAAATGTGGCATGCGGGAGCACATTTAGAAAACATCCAAAGACTGCAAGTAAAGCGAAGGGAGACAGGGAAACCCTGGTCAGATTGAGCAAGGAGTGCACGTGGGAATGAGGTATGAAAAGAACATTAAGCAAGAGAAACCTGAGCACACTGGCACAGCACAGATGCAGCTACCCCAGCAAGTTGGTTTTTTGGTTTTTTTCCACATCCTCCAATGCACACAGTACAACTCAGTACCGGAGGTGAAAAATTATAATACAAGAAAAGCCTAAAGGAAGGAACAAAAGCCTGAAAAACTAAGGGAAAAAACCTAAGCAGGGGTTGGGGGGCAGGGGGAAGTGTTGGTAATATACCAGAAAGCCAAAATCTGTTGAGGTTCTTCACAAAGTGCAAGGTTTTGGGGGGTTTGGGCTTCCCACTTCCCCCTTCAAATTTCTACCCAAACCAAAATGTACCTGGTATATCAAGTTGTTTAGAATCGCATTCTCAAGCTGATCTCTTTCTCCATTTCAGACTTTACTTATGAGGTCTTCTGTGCATGTGCTGAGATTCAGCCACATCAGAATATCTCGTAAAGGAGTCCTGTACAGGGTTGGTTAGAGTGCTGCTTGTTCTGGCCGGGTCTGGACAAAGGGCTTGATTCTGTTAGTACTGGGGTTAAATCCCCAAAACCCTTTGTGGCCACTGTGACCTTTCCACTCCATCCAGCATGTTTTGCAATAGGCCTGTGCGGAAGTTGCAGGAAATATCTGCGTGTCTCTGGCAGTATCTGTTCTCTCTGTGCTGAGCATCTGGGGTGCGTTTAGATACAGGCCAACGTGTTAGCTTCCTGCAAGTTCTGAATTGCGCACTTCCTATGTGAAAATTCATTTTCTTGAGATTTTTGGCTTATTCTTTTAAGAAGTTACTGACCTTAGTTGCACAGAGGCAGTTAAGAACACAAATTTTTAATACCTTTGTAGTGCTTCCCTTTCCTCTCTCCTTCCAGCCGACATTCTGAATTCTACTGGGGAAGTATAAAAACCAATAAAGAAACCAAAACCAAAATTGCAGAAAAGCAGTATTGTCAGGTTGTGACTCTAGTGATGAGGTGCCCCCGCAGCAGATGCCAGGGCCAGACAACACTGCCTCTAGTTTTTTGTGATGAGTTGAGAGAAAATGGCAAGCAATACCCGTGAAGAGGTCCTTCGCATAGCTGGCAGTGGGTTACTAATGTGATTCTAATCTAGTGGCTCTTGCTTCTTGCTAACATTATTTATTGATACGGTTTTTCATGTTAGGAATTAGAGTGTAAGAAGAGCAGAGCTCTTAGACATGTTGAACAGAAAAATATCAGTACTGAAAATGTACTCTTACTTTCATGTTCCCCCTTACCAAATGTCCTGGCTATTAGCATATTGCGACTTCCTGGAGAATATACTTTTTTCCTGCAGTGTTGGGAATGAGCTTTGCTTGAAGCAGGTGTGACCTTCAAGTGAGAAATTTACTATTTGAATTAGGGTGGGATTTGTGAAGAAGCTGGAGAAATAGTTATCCATCTCCCCTTGGAAGCAATGGGATTTTATGAAGAAGAATGTCTCAAAAGCTTTTAGCAATTTAAAAGCATCCATTGCTTAAAATGATCATCAGTGGAATGTGCTCCAAAGTCCCTTGGGTTTGATGCCCAAAACTCTTACTTAGAAGTTTTCAGCTTTGGTAAGGATTGAAATTCTTTAAAAAGCAAGTAGTTACATCAATTTACACATGTAGGTTTGGCAGTACTTTCGTCTTACTCTCTAATGACATTCAGATGACTTAGGTGCATTAGCATAGCAAATTAATTCCTTGTTTCTGCCAGAAATTTTATATTCACAGGCTAATTCCCAAATAATGCGGTTGTACAGGTAGCCTTGATGTTGCTTCTGGGTCAATCTTGTGACTTTGCACTGGATGAGCATTTTTGAACTACTGAATTCTCATTAACAGACTTTCCCATTTATCTTTCATTCTGGGCCCTTCTTGTGGTTTTAGTCTTAATAACATGATGTTTAAATCACTTTGGAGATTCCTGTGTTATCCTTGTGGGTAAACTGTATAAGGAGTTCTTACAAACACATGATTTTGATCTGAAATGTTGGCTGCTGACTTGTAACCAAAAGACCTATTTTGTTGATAAGCAAAGCATGGCTGTAGCATCAGTGGAAGGAAGCCCATTTCCATTTAAATGCAACTGGGGAAGTGGATTGTGCTGACAATCACTTCTTAAGGCATTTATCAGCTGTAAAGCAAAATCAAACAGGTATTTCTTTAATACAGTCTGTCATTTTCTGTAGATGTGGATGTAAAAATGCTTTGTAGCTTTTTTTTTTTTTTTTTTTTTTTTGGTAGCAGAATAATTCAGTTACCTCCAATTTTATGCAGCTGCCATTTGATAGCTAGCTGTCAGAGCCACAGCAGTGAAATGTGTGACTGCTGCACTTCTGCTTCAGCCACTTGTTTTAAAGCCCCGGGGAAGGTGTGTTGAACCATTGAGTCATGCTGAAGCAGACTGGGGGAGAGTTGTCCTCCCAGCACACCAACAGCTCAGGCTGAGCTGGGGCACAGGCCAGGAACCTTCAGGGCTCAAGCAACCTCTGCTTGGTTCAGGGAGACCTGCTGCCTTGGCCACAGGCAACTTTCAGCTGGAGCTACCAAGCCAATGGTTAGACTTGTTTCCTATCAAATCAGTAAGTGCTGGGGCTTCTGAGGAGATCAGGGTAATTTTGCCTTAGTCTTTTATTGAAAAATGCAAATTCATTTTACAAACATCAAACAATTTCAGGTTATGAATTTTTAACTGGAAAAGTTTTGGAGTATTTTTAAATGTTTAATTTCATGTGATGCAAGATACTATATTTGATTAAAACCAGTTCTCCCCATCTCCAGGAATACTTGGTCATTTATTTCAAGCTATCCCCAACTAACAAAACTTATTTGCATAGCCTGGCACTAAGCTCTCAAGCTGGGTCATGAAGCCTGTGTCTGTAGCTGTGCTTTTCAGCAGTAGCGCTATCTGTGACCGTCTGTCGCGGCGGCTGGAGCAGTCCCCGGGTAGGACCAGCCTACGACCAGGAGGACTGTTCCCTGCTCTCGGATGGGGGCACTTCTGTAGAGCAGAAGGCAGGGCCCCCGCTCTGGCTTTGAGAAGAGCATCCAGGTGCCCCTCGTGGTCAGGTGGGAGTGTAAGCTAAGTGTGAAGCTGCTGGGGCTCGTCACTCTTTGAGTGTCTAAATACTGTTTCAGGCAAGTATAAAGATATGTTTGGACTGCTCACACTGAAATAGATTTGGTTAGCATTTCAAATGAATTGTGTTAACTTTGCAAGGTGAGGATCTAAAATGCTTGATCTAGTAACTAGATGTAGATGAAAAGTGAGAAATGAAGTTTGCTTTGCTGCTTTGTATTAAAAATTTTAATTTTTGAAATGGCTCATTTCCATTGAATCGGAGGGCCACCACAGCCACCAGAAAAGCAATATCACATTGGCAGTGTAACAGCCATGTTACGTAATAAATCTTTACATGCCGTTAAGTGTACAAACGTTTGATTGCTTACATGACAGAGCTTTTCTTTTGCAGTCATTGCTCCCAATTTTTCCATTACATTTTCTCATTTTCTTTTCTAGCTTTACTCACAGACAAACCTCCAAAGCCATTGTTCCCCATGGAGAACCAGCCAACTGTTATAGATGTCCAGCTGGGTAAGTCCCCTTCTGGGAATAATAGATCCTAAACTTCCACTCTGGTAGCAGATGGGAAAAATTGAAAATGGTAAGAAAGGTTTAGTGGTACTGTTATTACATGCAAATCAATTTGCAGCTTCTCATTTATAACTGTAGAATTTACTGCCACGGCAATTTAAGGGAATGAACTTGTGTAATATCAGGGGATGGCAGCACTAATTGGTTACATTGGGTATTAAATATAAAGCGCTGCTGTTCTTTTTAATATATGATTGATAAAGTAATACATGTCTACATTGGTACTGTATTGATCAGTTGATGTCCACCCAATCTAAGACAAACACTCTCATAAAAGAAGTGCTGATTCCTTTAAAAGTTAATGTAAAACAGTGCATTTTCAGGTTGTTCTGAATGCTTACCAGAAAGAGCTTTTGACTAAAATGCTTGTATGCTTTTCTCACTCCTGTTATATATTCTTCTGTGAATGCATGTATCTGAAGCTCAGCTGGCAGCCTCTATTTTCTCTCATGTTGAGAAACACTAACATTAGAGAGTTCTTCTGACTTTGGGGAACTGTGGGACATCATGGTGATTAAAGAACAGCTTGGCCTTGAAGTTCCAGAGGGTTTTTTTTAGTGACTTGAAAATAGATTTTATTTTTTTTTTTTTTTTTTTTTTTTGAGAGGCAAAATTGGAGTTGCTGTTGAGGTCTGTGGTGCCATGAACTTAAATTACAAGAGATGTGTTGCAAATGTGGATTATTCACTCTGTGCTGAAGCTGTGGCATTTTCTTTCTTCTTGAGCTTGACTCTCTTCTTCATTTAGTACCAAAGTTGCCTAGGGTTCAGTGGTGGAATGGTGTTTAAAGGCAAGCAGGGTATGAATGAAACATATTAAGTGGGCTGATAACACTGTGGTAAAGCTGGTTTTGTGAAATCCTACAGGGTCCTACTTGAGCTGAGTACAAAGGCACATCCTTGTTCTTGAACTAGGTGCCTAACAATTTCAGTGAATCATTTAAGATGCTATGAACTATTTAAAAATGGGACTTGAATTCTTGAATGTGATTGTTGAATCATGGTGAGAATATGAATCATTTGTGACTTTAGCTAATCTTAAAGATAAGCTTTCTCTCCTATACCTGAATTGGCTCAGGAGTCTATAAGGGTTTGCACAGGGAAGACAGAAGTGGATCTGGGAGGCAGCCAGTGCCAGATCAATTCTGCAGATAGTTGCATATGTGCATGTTCAGGTTCCCCTCCACGGGGCTCATGTGTCTCTAGCTGAGCGGGAGTTGGCCCTAAAAGGGGAAAACATAAAATGGGTCTGAAGCCGCAGTCAAAAGCCCAGCAGAATTAACAGCAAAACATAGTCATCAAAGTTTGGATCAGCCCAAAAGGCTGAATTGAGTCTCCTGATCCAGTTTCTTAAAAGTCAGCTTTCTAATGATTTCCTCTGGGAGAAAACTGTCCCTGCATACATCTGTGTAATAAAGGCACTCAAAGAGTGCACATCTTTGTTTCCTGCATTTTTATTCCATCTTCATTTTCTCTTCTAAGTTCCCCTGTTCCATCAGGACTCTGTTGGTTTTGCACTGAATTTCTTCTTTTTTTTCCTGCGTGAAAACATTTTGTTCTGACTGATTAAAAAGACGCTTGATTAAAAAAAAAAAATAAAAACAAACCAACTCCCTCCTCTCCTTGGAGATATGGCTCAGTAATAGGATTTTGGAACATCTCTAGATTGAAATATAAATCTTGCATCGTTATATGCTGGAATGTAATCCATTAGTTGTCCCCTAAGATCGAGGAATTTACATATGGTGGTTTTTTTCTGATATGGTAATAGGTTTGGTTATTGCCACTAAACCATATTCATATTATGTGTAAAAGATGAATGCTTAACGAAAGAATCTGAACTTATTTCTTTAACATATGATGAAGTTCATTGATTTTTCCTCTTGATTTTAAATGGCAAATAGATAAAGCTAGAAAATTCTCAAGGATCACCTTCATCTTGTGGAGGCCACGTGCAGCTTTGGGCTGGGAGGCTGTGC
This sequence comes from Podiceps cristatus, assembly GCA_000699545.1. Lineage (NCBI taxonomy): Eukaryota > Metazoa > Chordata > Aves > Podicipediformes > Podicipedidae > Podiceps > Podiceps cristatus. Next base: position 23,407 of record KL285016.1, on the reverse strand, counting down.
TGACCTCTGCAATATGCTGCAGACCCTCACTATATACTAGAGCTTTGCAGGAAAGTGAATCATTTGATTACAGCCAAGTAGCAGAGGAGAAAGTTGTATGTAAGGTCATCTGCTGGAATACTTTCCTGAAATCTTGTTAAGCTCCTAGGAGTTCTGAACAAGTGACATTCTTCAGTATTTTATTAGGAATCAAAGCGAGGCTTCTGTGTTTTACAGGGCCTTTTTTTAGCCCATGGAGTCACGTCGCCCAATATGCCTGCTTTTTCAGTGGTTGTGCAAGTATGAACATGCCACTAAACTACAAAAGAAATGGAGTTTAATCCATCTTCTTGTTCCGCAGAGATTATTTTAGATTTCTATTAGAAAGCTAATCTTTAAAGAAATATCTGTCTTTGCTCTATAAGCAGAGGAGATTAATAATTATTTACTGTCTTTATCCGTAATGATTAGCACAATGCAATGCAAAATCTTCCTAGAACTGTAGGCCGTGGCCTAACTATTTAGCAGCTTATTTGACCTGATTGCAGACTTCAGTATTCACCTTTTGGCTTTCCGTTTTTATAAGAAGATTCAAATGAAAATAGATATGCACAATTCTTATTGACAGTGGAAAAAAGACTTTCTTCTGCCTTCAAACATGGCCCAGAGCCTGACTTGTTCTTCTTAAGGAGCATGAATGTACTTTTTTGCTTTTTCTATTTTCCTTTGGATTGTGACAGAGATCAAAACCAACCCCGTCAAGGTTAGAGAGAAGCAGAAACTGGAATTTGCTTCTTTCTTGTTTTCTGTATTTGCTTGTGCTGGAGAAACAGAGCCAGAGAGAAGAGGCTTGACAGGAGGCCAAAAGAGCATCCCAGAGGACGAGAGAAATGGTCCCAAACAATTTCACTGTCTCAGATGCTTTACCAGGTCAGCTAATCACTTCAGCTCTGGGCTGACCTAGAAAATAATGACAGAAAATTTTTTATTGTTCATTTGCTGCTTCCTTTTCATAAAGACAAAACTAAAAAAAAAACCTTTTTATTTGTTTTTTAGCTCTTTGCATTAGGGTCAGCATAGTAATAGCTCTTGATAGCATGCAGCACATTTAATCTTATTGCATCTTTGGTTTTAACAAATAATGTTTATTCACACTATATACTATGTTTTTGGAAATATATGACATTAATCTGATAATATCATGTTTTTCTTGAAAAACGATATCCCTGAGTTGTCGTCATGACATTAAAATAAAATTTGATAGTATGAGCCAAAATATATATAGGTCTTCTGCCCAGGAGATGGTGTGGCTTTAGCAGAAAGCCCTTAAGATGGCATTTGAAGAGTTTTGTGCCATAAGTCTGTACTCTTACAAACTCTGAAGATGCAACCATCTCCCCTGTAAAGCTCTGAATGTGAGTTTATTAAAGCTTATGCCGGTGTGATTCAAAGTACTTTTTCAAAGACCACTTTTTTTTTAGAGCAGGATCTCACTATTGCTTTGATTGACCATGTAAACCTAAGCATGTACATGGGCTGTTCATACCAAATCCCTGAAGTTAGAGAACTCCTTATGTGATTTAGAAAAGTAAAGATCAAAACCCCAGTCAGAAGTCTTGAGGCTGTGGTGCAGTAAGTTTTAAAGATCTATTATCTATTTTCACTTATAGCTGTTCTGACAGTAAGTGGAGCATGCTGTGCTGTAAGTCTTAAGATGACATGTTGGTACATCACTCTGCTAATTTCTTGATTTATTTTTTAAATGATTTTCCAGCTAACTTTGTTCACTCTTAGTGCTTTGGGAACATGGAAAGAAAGATAACCAATCCTTTGTGTTTTGACTACATGATGACAGAGTAGGTTTCTTCTCTGAACTATCTTCTTTGCACAATTCTGGTAGCACCAAGGAGCCAAAATCTGACTGATACGTAGGTAGCTGTGTGTTATTGCACTGCCAGCTCTCAGCTGGTGTAAAAGCAGCATAGCAGGGGCATAAGGAAGCACAGTTGTGCTCTGCTGATTCTCGGCTGGACAAGGATCCATAAGGATTTTGTAGGAGCTGTATCTAGATGGTCTATGTATAAGCAGCTCCCAGAGTCATCTAGCTTGCATCATGGCTGCTATTTTACACTTGTGTGTTCCACAGAGTATCAAAAAAGTTGAAAATACAATATCAAAATAGAAGCTAAGTTGGTCTGTTAATTCTGTACCATGTGTTACTGTGACTGCAATGTTAAGTTGGTCTTTTCCTTATTGAAGGAGTTAGTTGAGACTGGAATGAATGTTTGCATGTTTGTGTCTATATTAATCGAATATATCATTTATCTATCACTTGCTTTTCAACTATATACTGGTTTTGTTTCAGACATCTACTTAGGAAAAGTAGCAAGAGTCTTAAAAAACAAAACAAGAAACATTTATGTTAATTCATGTACTGAACAGGGCAGATGTCAAGGGGTTTAACTCACTTTTGTCATGGTAGTTTCTCTATTCTAAAGATGCTGAGGAAAGAAAGCACATAGTTTATGAGGATTCTCATTTTTCCTAATAGCTGACCTGTTCAGTAAGATTTTGTTTCTACAAGATTTAACAGTGCAATTCTTTGGGACAAGTTATTAAGCAGATCAACAGAGCTACTGTAAAACAAGTGCAAGGGAATATGTAAAGTCATATCTGCTGACATGTATGGGAATAAAATAAAAATGGCTAAAAAAAAAAAAAAAGTCCTTTTTGTTTGAAGTACTGGCTGGAGGGGGTCATTTTGGAAGTAATTTTTAAGATTCTACATTCACTGTCCGCAGTCTTACTTTTCATTGAGATCCCACTTCTCTTAAATAATAATGATTAAAAATAAAATCTGCAACATCATTCGAAGACATTAATTTCATACCAATCCTATCTGTTCAAGACAATCCAGCAGTGTCTATCATTACTGATTTGCTGATTAAATCATGCTTTCTTCATATTTAAAGATACAGGTATTTGATAAATATCTTAGTTGAATAGGGCGGTGACCTTGTACAAAAAAAGACCCCACAAATTTTGAACTGTAAAGTAATTCAAACAGAGCAAGTGATTTGAAAGCGAACTTGGGAAGGAACTCTCATTAGTGTGCTTGCAGC
>JMFS01119677.1:0-23644 GCA_000699545.1 Podiceps cristatus | reverse complement strand
CCCCCAACACAAAAAGAACATGGATGTGTGGGAGTGGGTCCAGAGGAAGCCATGAAGATGGTCAGAGGGCTGGAGCACGTCTGCTATGAAGACAGGATGAGAGAGTTGGGGCTGTTCAGCCTGGAGAAGAGAAGGCTCCAAGGTGCAGCCTTCCAATACCTGAAGAGGCCTACAGGAAGGATGGAGAGGGTTTTTTTACAAGGGTGTGTAGTGAAAGGACAAGGGGGCATGGTTTTAAACTAAAGGAGGGCAGATTTAGATTAGATATTAGGAAGAAATTCTTCCCAATGAGGGTAGTGAGGCACTGGCACAGGTTGCCCAGAGAAGCTGTGGCTGCCCCATCCCTGGCAGTGCTCAAGGCCAGGCTGGATGAGGCTCTGAGCAACCTGGTCTAGTGGGAGGTGTCCCTGCCCAGGGCAGGGGAGTTGGCACTAGATGATCTTCAAGGTTCCTTCCAACCCAAACCGTTCTATGATTCTATGATTTCAGTATGTTTAGAATTTCTGCTCCTTTCATTTTCTTGTGTTGTTTTTACCACCCCAGTGGCTCAGCACTTTAAAGACATATACTTAATTTCCAAAACTGATATGCATGAGAAGTAATGATGTGGTTACTCACTAATGCTAATTGGCTTCTAAAAAACACAAAAAGTTTTTCAGATAGTACTGATCTTGATATGTTTAACAGAAATGGAGACGAAGATATTCACCAAAGTGAAAAGAAAGTCTTTTCAAGCATTCGTCCTCCTTTCTCAGTGAAGCAGCTTCTGTCACTCACTTGCCTATCCTTGACAATCTTCATTTATCATATGCGTCTTTTTCAGTTGTTTTCCCCAGCTTTCCTATCAGTTTCAGCTGATGAAACACCACAAGCCAAAGATAGCAATTCTAGGTGGTATGTTCTAGAGGATCTGCTGGTTTTTTACCAGAGCTGGTAAACACGTGTGCATAGAAATAACACAGGAGTGGAAACAGCTTAAAGTGACCCTGTTTTCACTTCAATTTCTTTCTCAATTTTTAAGGAAAGTTGCTCCCCCTTTTTTGAAGAAAGGTGGGGGGGTCAGAACTGTCTAGTTCTTAATCAAAATTGGATAAAGAAGATCATATGCACATGCAAAACTGAACATCTGAGTTAACTCTGTCTTTTGATGGATTGATACTGCTCACATTCTTCCAGATAACCACAAATAGCAGAAGATCGCCTTACAGTATACAGTAATTCTTTTTTTTTTTTTTATTTATTTCCATGAGAAAGGATGGTATATTGAAGCTGTCTGAGCAATTTATCTTTTTTTTGGTAGTCTTAAGTAAAGTAAATATGACCCTGAGGAGGAACTATCTGATCTCTTTTGTGCCAAGGTAAATCAAGAATAATTTTACCAATGTCAGTGCAGCCACATCAGTAAAATTCTAGTGGGAGTATGGAATATGGCACAGTATCTCTGTAAAGAATAATGAAAGACTGCAGTGGGAATTGTTGTGCCTGTGTATCTCTGCAGGAAATCAGTGGAATTTGGTGTTTTAGATGGTTGAATAAAAGAAACTTCTAGTTTTAATTAATTGTGGCTGAGTTAATTAATCTGACACATGATAGGAGAACACTGTGAAACTTCAACCATGTCATCTGAGACTGGACTGAATACCTCTGCTCTGGAAAGGAAAACCACTTTTAAAATCTGCTGTTAATATGATAATGGTTGGCAGCATTTGGGCAGGATGGGAACTGACATAAAAGCAAACGGGAAATAAAGACTGCTGCTCTGTCTCAAATGCGGCTGTTACGGGGTGCAGAGCAATTCTTTCTGTGTGTGTTTATGAAGGAAACCAGGAAATTGCAAGATAATTTTGTTAGCACAGGCATCTTCTTTGCATTCTTCATGGCTGACAGTGTCTTCTCTCAAAATGCAGAACTTATTTCTGAAAAAATAGACGTTTAGACTGTTTAAACAACTGACTGGGTAGCAATAGCCTGCTTTTATGGGCTGTACAGATAGATATTGCATAGATAGACATTGCATCCATACCCACAGTGCTGCCTTATGCACCTGGCAGCTGTCCCTTGGCGTGCCTGTGGGAAACGCCTGTTCCCCACCAGCTGCGGGTCTAGCGTGCGGCTGCCACAACAGCCGGGGTGGTGGGGGTGGGGGTTAGGCAAGGTGCTGAGATCAAAGGATGCTGCCTTTGAGGGAGGAAGGCTAAATCAGATCCCAGGAGGGTCAGGGCAGGATTACATTTTTTTCACTGACTGCCTGGAAATGTACTAAACCCCCTCACATTGATAAGATGTGAAACTGCTGAAAACACAGATGAAACAAATAAGAAGTCCAGTCAGAGAAACTAGAACTGGAAAATAATAATTCATCTAATTTATATGCTTATCAGTTTAGGGAGAGAAGGTGGTCGAGGAGAGACATTTAACTCATTATATAATTGGCCTGTGCCTCATGCCCAAATGAAAAAAGAACTTACTTTAATGGGCAAAGGTACTGAAAAGATAAGCCATCACGATACTTGCACTGAGAATATATTTACTGCTCTCTACAGTCTGTGCACCTTTGTAAGTCAGGTCAGGTCTGTGAAGTTAAGTTTGCATGAGGATGCACTTCCCCGGGAAACTGATGGGGCTGAGACACTTTGGGTCACGTGCATACGGTCTGGTTTGGGATTCAGAGTCCTGCTGTGTGGATTTCTCTCAGAAATATAAGAAACTCTTTCCTTCTAGCAATACCTAGTGTTTTGTGCAAGCAGTGTTTGATCTGTCAGAGGAACCAAGACTTCTGCACAGCAGAGTCACGCAGCAGGTAGGGGGCCTTGGGATGTCTCTTGTCCAACCTCCCACTGAAAGCGAGCCAGTCACACAGCAGGTAGCTCAGCCTCCTCCTGTTGGGTTTTTAATATCTCCAAGGATAGAGACTCCACAACCTCTCTCTGCTCCAGCTGACCACCTTCACGGTAAAATTTTTTTTCTTTTTATGCGACCAGAATTTCTTGTGTTGTGTGTTGTGAACGGTGCCTCTCGCCCCCCCACTGTGCACCTTTGAGGAGAGTATGATTCCATCTTCTCCACAGCCTTATCTTAGGTGACTGCAGACCACAGCAAGGTCTCTCATTAACCTTCCCTTCTTAAGGCTGAACAAACCCAGTTCTCTCATCCTCTCCTGGTATGTCATATGCTCCACTAATGGGTCTTCTGGTGATATTTCTTGCCTCTTTTTCTTTTTAAAAAAATCCAGATAACTGGAATATTTGGAAGCTGCTGTTAAGAAGATAAGGCATAGGACCAAATATACAGCTACCCTCACATTGTCTAACATTAAAATAAAGAAGAGCTTTCCTGTGAACTTGAGCTCATGGATTAGGAAAGACAGAGTACCCATGAAATAGGAGCAAAGAATCCCTTATAGTGGTTTTTCAGCTGTTGTCTCCCACTTACAGATTGTATCAGGCACTACAAGGTAAGCTGTAGTAAGTAGGTCTAAAGACATGGAACGGCTGTTATTCATATGTATTCAGGTTTTGAAGGGAAAAACTTCCTTAGCACTTATCATTATATATGTTGATCTTACCCTCTTCCTTTTGCCCCAAAATAGTGTTATGAATACATGTACTTAAATACATGTGACCATAGAAATACATATATGATGAGAAATATCTTCAGAACAAATGTCTCCTTTTTAAATATAAGTACCTTAACTGCATTCATGAAATCTTTGGACAGGGTTGTCAGTTTTGTAGTGTGTTGTTGAGCATATGTGAGTCCCACTGGCCCTCATCGTCTTCTCACTGTCACACAAAGCTGCCAAGGGTCAGTGTGTGTTGCAGCCTTCCCTTCCCAGTGAGTTTGGTGTACCCTGCTGTCAGGGCTGTGACGTGAATGGTGTCATAGCTCCATCCACTCCTGGTACCCTTTTGCACCATCTCTCATTTTAGTGTGATAGAAAGGCATCTCTCTGCACATGAGCATGGATGCTGGGCCACTGGCTGTTCCTTTTTCTGACTCTCATGGAAAACAGATTTCCTGCTAAGAAAATTCCCATTGGCCTTGTGTCTGCAGGGGGGTCTCCCCCCAAAAGGAAGTTCACTATTTATTTCCTCCAAGAAGGAGTGATTTCCTCATAAAACTGACCCTTTTCGGTAGATCATGTGTCAGAGTGTCAACTGCCATGACTGGTTGGACAGTTGTACTAATGTCCTGAATTTACATTAGCAGAGCAGCTACTCTTGTCCCAGGTAGCAATTCATATTGAATAACTATTGCAGAGCTTGTGCACAATAACCCACTTATGTATGTGGTAAGTACTACATATATGGTGTATTACAGAATATCACGGATTACAGGTATATACATGCTCTTTTGCAGTACTTTGAACAGTACTGAGGTATAAATGAGGGGGTTTTTGCTGTACATGCCACTGTTGAAGGGTTCGAGAATGTCTGTTCATGATTATTTTATTCTTGTTTTTCTTATTCAATATTTATTACAATAAAAAATTGTCATTTCAGGCTGCTGCTTCAAGAGATGTATTGCACATTGCACACCTTTTTATATATATATATAAATGTAATTTTAGTTTGAGAATTTTTTTGACTTGTAACTTTCTTAGTGTAGGCACACTGCACTAGGTTGACACCATAGTAACACATTACTCAGCATGGAACACTGATGTCGCTTTTTGCCTGACAGTTAAACAGGAGAAACAGGATGTTTGTGCTTATTTTGAAATGTGGACACACTAGTACAGTGTGTTTATCAACCTCTATGACACATTGATGAAAATAGTCCTAGTTGTGTTTTATCACACTCAAATTTGAGTTCAAAAGGAAAAATGTATCCTTTAAAAAATGTAGGTTGCTAATGTTCAGGTTTTTGGTGGCATATTATTGAGCTGCTTGAAATTCATTCCATCATGCAACTAAAATTTAACTTGGAGCTGAAAAGCTGGTGAGGAAAACAGTGGTGTGGTGGTCATGATGATGTGCCATGGCTCCACAGATCTCTCAAACATTTTGAATAACAGCTGAATAGGTAATATGTGGCATGTCAAAATTTCTGAGAATGGAAGGTTGTTTCCCTGAGGCTAATTGCACTTCATACATACATGGCAGGTGGAAGAAGCAATTCATAGAAATTCCTCACGGATTTCATCAAGAGTTCCTGGACTACATGCAGTCAGCTCTGCAGGTCTGTTCTGGAGGGCTTCCCAAGGCTACTGCCCTCAGGCTCTCTGTCAGAAAAATTTACCCCAGAGATGCAAATACTAGAAACTCTGGCTTCTTAGGAGTCAGGGCAGTCTGATTGTCAGATTGGACAGATGCCATAGGCTCAGAAATTTTAGGTTATTCTGAAAAATATTTTCATGGAGCAGAGGGAAGCCAGGAGCTGAAAATCTGTGTGAGAACCTCAGATATTTCAGGTATTTGGTTTTTTTGTTTGGTTGGGTTTTTTTCCTTCTTTGTCCGCAGCCACATAATTATGGATCTCTGTATGTGTTTTCATGGCATTCATGGCAAATTCATTGTTTTTGTAGTGACCAGTTCTGACTGTGACTTGAACCTGCCAGAGAAGTCCTGACACTTGCTGCCTCTTCACTGCCATGGAAGCAGCTATAGCTGCTCTTTGTGCTGTTTTCACATGAAGGAAATGTCTAGAAGGAAACGCAGTCAGTTGGCTGCTTCTTATTCACCTTAACTTTTACATAGGTTTCAGTTAATATACTGAGATATGAAATGCTTTAGGACACAAATTACCTATTACGTTATTATAGTACCTGGATGTGGGCTCAAAATAGCAATAAAACTAAACAGTGAAGTATTGTTTATTAGGTCTTAGTCTGAAAGATCTTTGGTGTTTAGACTTGCCTCAGGTAGTTACTACTGCAAGAAATCACAGTGGTAAGTAAAGGAGATGAAATGTCTACCCTTTTAGATTTAGTGCCTTCTGTCTCACATCTCAGCAAATATGATTCAACTATCATGGTTTAATCTAACTCATTTATTTTACATTGCAGTGTAAATATACGCATACAATGTAACATTTACATTGTTGATAAAGTCCCTGGATATGTCTGAGTGTATTTAGCTTATAAAGAAAGCAGCTAGAAGGTTTTTGTGGGGGGAAGAAAAAAAAAAAAAAAAGTGACACAACTTACTGGTTATTAGCGTTGACACTGACACTAACACCCTTAAAAGAAAGTCTGTTGGAAGGAATCCTACTCTAGGAAAGAGCTAAAAGCGGTTGGATTTACCATGTCCTTTTGCCCTCCAGTGGGGTACAGAGACCCCTATGAATCCTGGGCACGGAGTCTGAAAGGACACATTGGCCAAAGAATTTAGTCTTAGGTAGAGCTGGTAAATGCACTTTGAAAATGGACAGTCAGTAAGCAAAAATCTGTAGTGTTCTCATTAGCACAAAAAGAAAAACCTCAATTAGAAATCAAATAAGAAAAAAAATAATGTTTCCCCACTTAATCTGATTTTTCACTTCATATGTATTCATTTAAGCTGTTTACTAATAAATACTTTGATGACATTTGTGATCATTATATATAATTACATATATTGATATTTGCATATATTCTATGTTGAATTGTGGCTTTTATTGGTAGATCTGTCATTCCTGAAACTTATTGTTTGTAATCAATATGAGATTTCATCAAATAACAGAAGAGAAATCCTATCTATTGCTAAGTTTGATAACAATCTATTCTTGGCAGAATATGTGTGTTCATTTAAACCATACGGTATCCATTTTATAAATAAGTCTACATACTGTCAACACATTATTGAATACTCCCCTTGAGCCTGATGGGAAACGAGTCTGTTCTGCAATTACAGAATGCCTATAAAATGACAGGACTTTCAGCAACATTTTTCTTAGAGAGACTGAGTGCTGCCTCAGAAAATTTGAAGTCATTTAATTCATGTAATACACTTATATGAAAGAACGGAAATGTATATAGGCAGCTTTCCTCAAAAACTGTTTTCAAATCTGCCTCCTTTTCTCTAAAACCTCAAAGGCAGTGAAGATTGTCAAAACACAGCCCTTAGAATACATTTTATTTTCCTTGTCATCAGCTTAGCTGAAAATCCTAACTTAGAGCACGACTTATTTGTGGTACATCAAGAGCCCTTGAGAGCTCCCTCTTAAGGAGTTTATCACATTTGCTTCCCTCACTGTCTGCATCGCACATACGAGTGATGGCAAACACTGTTTGGATCTAATGCTGCAATCTATATCTCTAAGTATCTCTGACATCAAAGGAATCAGACCCTTCTGATTTCCAAAGTCTTATTCACACATCTGAGGGAGGAGTTCATTTGTCTTCTTCATGTGACTATTAATCTCGTTTCCAGGGAAAGCTTGTATACTTGCAGAGAAATTTTGTAGGGTTGGTTTGTTTGCTTTCTGGAGCCAACCTTTAAGTTTTCAAAGACAGTGTTCATGATACTGGCATGATTTCACAGAGCAGTAGTTGAGATGTTTTATTAGTTATTTCAGCTGAACATGTACTCTAAGAAACTGAGCTATCAAAAGAGGGCTTTTGGGACATCAGTTTGGTCTAATGTATGAGCTTAAATTATTGTATCATTATAATATGTTTATTGGTGTCTTTTGCCATTGATTTGCCTATTTTTTTTTTTAAATTGCTCAATCAGAAGCCATTTATCTGATAAATTATTAACAAATAAATGTTTCTGATGGAAAAACAAATAATTCAACATTGTACATTGTGCAGGCAACATACAGGCAACAGCAGTCAGAAGTAATCTGCTCTTGAACCAACTAAGTAGTTTATGTAATGTAGATGGAAATTATGCAGTGAAATAAACACTTCATTGCAAAAAACGGATGGCTTTTGTTTTCCTAGACTTGCACCACATTCTGCAGTTTCTGCATTGTACATTTCTACATTGTTTTATTGGTGCATCAAACCTACAGCAACAAAATTTAGTTTCAAGTCTGAAAAGGCATCTGCACTTCTTAGACTCCCACCGTACTGTAAGGCACCCATACTGGTCATTCTTTGTAATATTTCTGTAGAAACTTTTTGATTTCATTTGACTTCTCTACTCAGAAGGATTTTTTCCTGACTAATGGAATAATTACAGAGTAAATGTCTTTTGGCAGGTCACATTGGCGTTGATGATTTTGAGGGCTTAACTGTATTCCAAATTCCTTGAGGCTTGATTTACTTTAAAAGAAAGAAGATTTGTTCATGCTTAAAGCTAGAAATTGTAGTACAGGGTTTGCAATTAAATATTATATTCACGTTTCTGTCTGTGTCACATTTCTTCAACATAGAGGGATAGATAGATTATTAAAAAAAAAAAGAAAAAAAAAAAAAAAAAAAAACAACAAAAAAACAGAAAACAGAAAAAAGACCGGAACAGTCAAACAATTCTCACTAAATACTACTAACATTTTCTCCAGATGGGTCTGGCATTGTTCTCAGTATAAAAGTAGTTTTTCCAGTGATTTACAAAATGGTTGTAAAATACATTTCTGGTCAATGTCAAGGGTAAAACGCAGCAGAGTAGCAGTGGCACGTGAAGTATTTTGCCTCTTGTCAGTAAAGATCTGAAATTCTTTTTACTGTAGCCCACTTAAAATGCATGTAATTAACAGTTTTCTGTTATTGGGAATGGTTTTTTTGTTTGGAACTTACTATTACGAAACTCATTTGATGTAATTTGCCTTCCCCTTCCCTTTCCTTCCTAACCTGCCCTTCAGATTCCAGGCTGCCAATGTTTACAAGATACTGAGACAGTACTTCCAAAAACTTGAGCTGGCAAGTGCTGCCTCTGGGGCCTCACTGCACAGTGCTTCTTTTCAGTTTTAAAGAGGGAAACTGAGTGTTTGTTTTATTGTTTTGGTTTGGTTTTTTTCTTTGCAAATATGCAGCAAGCATCTTCTCTTTTCATACAGGCTCAGTGAGTTGTACACCACTTCAGCAGAGATGTCTGATCTTTCCATCTGCATACCTGGACTTGCTTTATCCCTTGACTGGTCTTTTCAGTAACCACTAAAGACTTCTTGAGACTGAACACTGGAACAGATGAGTTAAATTCTTCCTGAATGTTCTTCATCAAAAGTAGATGTATTGGACTTTCTGGATGTGCATAAGGACACAAAGGTTAGTGTATTCTTTAAAAACCTGAAGTTTCAGGACTGTTGCATTTAACCATTAGCAGTGCAGGCTATATTTCAATTTTTCGCTTAAACATAGCCACAGGTGGATAAAATGGTGATTGACATCACATATATAACTGAGATCATGCTTTTAACTGCCACAGAATAAATGTACTTAGTGAGCTGGTGCAACTTAAAGCCCCCTAAATGACTTGCTGGCCGACAAGAGGAAGCTCTACCCATGCTCTGAGCTTGATTGCTATTAGCCATTTTTGTGGTGTTTCTTCTAAGCTGGGGTTTAGTGCATTGCAATCACACTCATCTGATTTACGACTGGTAAAACGGGATTGAGAAGAGTATACTACTTACCTCTGTTCACAAGATGGCCCTCCTTTACAGCCAAAGGGGATGAGAGGGTAGATGTTTGTCCACTTGTGTGCTGAGTTATTCTAGATGTCATGTGGGCTTCAGGGGAATGCCAAAGACATACATAACATGTTGGGAAAAAATAATTTCTTCCTAATGGCAGCTATTCACTTGCTGGAAGCTGTGAGATTTTAATAAAATGCTTTTTCTATCCCTCGATTTCTGTTAAAATTTTATAGAATCTATGGATAATTGTCTGTCACCACTCTGCCACCTCAGGATATCACCCTTGATCGGGACAATTCACTGACATAATTTTTCTGTGGTATGACTGAAAATGTAGAAGAAACCATTCTGCAAACAGATACATGCTCAGAAAGGTGGTGGAATATGTGTGGGCATATGTGCACATCAAGTCATGTCTCAGACACATAACTGACAAGGAAAGTAGCAAGATCATAAAGATATACCAGGATTTTCAGCACCAATCATAACATTATAAAAAAATTGTGTTTATAATGATGTGGATAAAGCTACATGCAGTAGAGAAGAAAAATGAACAGTCATGTAACCTTGATTTTATTCTACGATTGCCATCTGTTTTTCATCTTTTGCAGAATATTCTTTGGGATTATTGCACTATCTGAGTTTGGGGAAGAGGGGGCAAAATTCTTTTCAGTTTTATTCTGTCAACCTCATCTTATTTGATTTGACCACTTTTTAAAAATACTTAGTTTTAAAAATACTTTTTTTTTTTTTTTTTTTAATTAAAAAACTGTACAAACCAGTAAAATGGTCTCAGGAAATCTATTGTCTAAAATAGATGGAGTTGAAACTTGATGCAATTAGAACTACATGAATTGAGTTCTGTTTTCTTATTCATGTGGAGGGATTCTAGTGATATCATCTGAATAATAGCTTTCTAATCAATCTGTTTCTGTCTGCTACTGTAGCTAGCATTTCTGTTTGCATTCTAAATGCCTATTCCCTGTATAAAGTAAATAGAAGACAAAAATATCATCCCTCATCAAAAAGAATTGTTTTCTTGCTGGCACCAAATGTCTATTCCAGATAGACAGGGAGAAAAAAAAAAAATAGCAATACAGTTTTGTTTCATCTAAGTTCTATTGAAGTTACTGAGAGGTTTTGTAATAGAGTTCAGTAAGAACAAGAACATGGATATAAAAATATAGACTCCATTTAAAAGCAGAACCTTAGAGGAGCTGCAAGATTTTGCAAAAATTTTCATATGGAGGAAAGCTATGTTAGTTCTATGGGGCACCCTCACTGTAATGCCTAAATATTTTCCAAGAAATTAAAATCCATATAGGGCATATATTGTAGCTTTACTTCATAGACTGTTTTTTATAATATTACATCTTTTATACATTTGTGTAAACTAAGGGGTGAATATCTTTCTTACACAGTTGCGGCACTCAAATGTCAAAAGTGTTGTGGACTCCACCTCCTTACACTGCATGTTTGTACTCCTTGGGGGATTTGTGTAATATGTATTTGTGTGGCTTGTTGAATATATATAATGTATACGATTATGGGTTCTGAAAACTCAGTACAATTGTTGACAGAGTCTTGTTGATTTAGGGTAGGTAATGCTGGAAGATCCTATGTATCTTTCATTTGCTTACAGTATTGCTGCTAAAGCACACATTCATTAATACCAATATATAAATTTGCATGAAAAATTATGGAACAAAAATGCTTTATTTTTCAGTTTTGTAGATTTTGTGGTTTTTGCTACGACAAATGTTACAAATGTTATTTGATAGATTGGAGAACAAACTTTCTTTGATAGGTAATGAATATATTCATTTAAACAGTGTTAATCAAAAAGAATGAGCTAAATTGTCTAACTGGCTGCAAATCCAGTGGAGTTTCACCCATCCAAGTTTTCCACGATGAATTTTGTTATTAGCTGACTTTTACCTTTGGCAAGAACACAAGTGCAACTAAGTTTTTCCACAAGGCCTGAAGAAGCTTAGGTAGTAAAAGTAAGAAATTACCCTGATGTAGATGATGGTTATACTGAATTGGGTATCTAGTTTAGTAACTCAAAAGAAACATTGTGCATTAAATGAAGCAGCACAAAAAAGAAAAAAAAAAAAAAAAAAAAAAAGATACGGTGCCTTACGAAGTGGGACTGTTTGGCATAACCCCAGATTTAAAACTGATCCTGAAGATTTTCTGCTAAGCCTACAGCATACAGACTAAGTCCTGGAGGTTACAGCTTCCTCCAAGAGGCTGGGAGGAGAGTCCCCTGGTGTGGGGAAGACTTAATTCTGTCCTCCCATGTCTTAGGATGTTGACTTAATGTGTGGAAAAAAAGATGTCTTCTGTCAGATGTATTTTCTGAGGAGGAAAACCAGAAGTGATATGTTCACTACTTCAGAAGTAGGTCAGAGCTGTGAATCCTAATTCAAAGAAACACGACTGTAACTCAGCATAAGGTCCCTTAAGTTCCAGAAAAATGGGCTTGTCATCACCTTTGCCTGACTTGCTGGGTCTCCTGAGAACCATCTTTCACACAAGAGTAACCACATCTTCCTCTCAACCATTATGCCTCATCAACAAACCTAAAGCTATATACATCTATCTATAGCAGCAAAATAGTGCTTGGGCATGAGTTGGATCCCTGGCTCCTGCTTGTCCATCTCCTGTGTTCACATGTTCCCTAGCATGGTTTTGCCCCACAATCCCACGCAATGCCAGGGTAGAGTTCAGGGAGCAGTATAGGGTAGGGACAGTTTCCAGGAAGCAGCTAAGAGTATGGCCACCTTGTTTTGGGGTGGAAAGACTGGGTCACCCACACTCTGGCCAGGAGAATTGGCCCTGGTCTGTTTAACTTAAACACACACACAGTCTAGTATTGAAAAGCTGAGGCCTCCTCTGACTCTAGCTGTGGAACACTGATGACCCTACAAGTTGCTCCGTTATCTTCCTTTATCTTTAACCTTTTCAGTGGTCACTACTTAAAGGACAGAGAATTTGAGGAGGATTAGCTGAGCCACCCACTCTTCCATTTTGGCCTCTCAGGCAAGATGCCATGCAAAGTATTTACAGTATTTGTTGGTTTTACACAGTAGAACACGATTGTTCAACTACGGTGACCTCTAATACTTATCCCCAGGCCTCTTTCTTTCATTTTTAGTATAATTTCTATCTTTAATGAGATAAAGAATTTGCATGAATGAAGTTATGCTACTCTTGTGGAGGAAGTTTATTCCCCGTGTCTGCTTGCTAGTTCATAGTCTTTTGCTCATGTTTGTATAGTCTTTTCTGGATAATTTGCATATGAGTTTTAGCTTACTAGCATGTCGAAGCTTACTAGTATGTTGAGCATCACATCTGTTAGCTGATTCTGATGAAATATATCTTTTACAATTTTCTTTTGTACAGAATAAGAAACTTGCAAACATGGATTTTTTTTTCAGTAATAAAGTGATGAGGGAGATAGGGAGATACAATGATAAGCTTTATCAGTCCAATAATTAAAGAATTGAGATAAAAGTATAAGCCCATGAATTCTAGACACTTTGTCCCTGTTATCAAAAATTTGAATATCAAACAGCTTTTACAAGAGGAAAGGAAGGATCTTTGACTTTCCCTTTCTCAATAATTTTGCTCACATAAGACTTAAAAATTATTTGATTTAAGAAAATGGGGTATTTTTACTCACTTTGGAAACAAGTGAGTAAAAAACATTTTAAAAGTGAAAAAGCCTTTTAAACAGCAGGATGTAATTTTAGACTATTTGCAGTCAAGAGGCCTCTGCTGAGCAAAATACTCATTCAATTTAGGAATGCAGATTATAATAATTTTCCTATCTCCCTCACAGCAGGATTCCTGCCATCGTTTTGCAAACTCACAGGTTGCAGTATTGAATGACTAGCTAACTTCAGTTCCAGGTAACACACGCTTCAAGCATATTCTCATTAGCTCAACTTAGTTATAATGCAAAGCTGCTTAGTTTCACCAAGTGAAATGGGATACACTTAAATTGCTTCATCTAATATAATACTCCTTCTTAATACATGCAAAGTGGTTTATGATGGCAAAGCTTGTAGAGCATGAAAATCGGCAGGGAAAGTAAGGTTTTCTGACTGAAACTGTCAAAAGAAGTCCTATTTTATATCATTTCTTTTTAAAGAGGTTAAGAATGAGGAAGGAGAGGTTGGAGTAAGAAATAAGCAGTATAGAAAAATGTAAATTTAGTGCATTAACGTTTTTAACA
Source organism: Podiceps cristatus (assembly GCA_000699545.1). NCBI lineage: Eukaryota > Metazoa > Chordata > Aves > Podicipediformes > Podicipedidae > Podiceps > Podiceps cristatus. The sequence continues at coordinate 9,900 of JMFS01119677.1, read as the reverse complement.
CATCATCTCTACCAACAAGAAAATTATGAAGTAAAGCTGTTCTTTCAGTAATGTCTTCTGCACCGTCAAATTAAATGTAAAATGCACAGTGGCCAAAATATATTGCAGTAAGAAACAATAGTCTTTATCTGTTTTATCCAGATAGTTTTATATTGTGTGCTATGTTTCCATTTGCTCTTGTTATTAATCCAGCTTCCCGTGGCTGTATTAATTTGCAAGAACTTTTTCATTTCAAACATGGGTAAGGAATTACTTATCCTCCTTCTTCCTTTAAATGCTGAGTGAATATATTCCAATCTTGTATACCTCGCAAACACAAAACCTGGTTTCAATAAGACCCCAAAACAACACTGGTAAAATAATTTTTTTTTCCCCAGTATTCTGCACCTGCAGTCTGACCATAGGGCTATAAATCCTCTCCCTACATCCCTTTCCAATACTTCCAGTAAACTGTTCAGAGAGGGGCTAAGCTGCTACAGGCTTTGCAGATGACACCCAAGTGTATATCTCATTTTCCACAGATGTAACCAGAGCCATCACAAAGATGTCGCACTGCCTAGAGGAAAGTGGCTCCTGGAGAACAGCATCTGGCTGATATTGAACTTGGGTGAGATCCAGACAATACTGGTTGAAAGACAGAAATCATCCAGACAGCAGTTGAGCAAGATTCCTAGGTGCCTGCCTTTAAGCATTACTTTGCAATGAGGCTGTTCATATCCTTGGAAAAAGGTGGGGATAAACATGTTGCTCAGCTGTGGCCCCAGAGAATGAACCAAGGACTCTTCCCAGTCCAATTAAAAGCATCTGCAACATATTGTTTTCAGTCTTGCTTAGCTTTTCACTGAGCTTAGAAAATGAGGCAGCAAAAATAACAGAGTCTAGAAAACTCTTCCACGCCTCTAGCCGTGGAGATCTCTGCAAACTTTTTAAGGAGTTGATCTAACTCATTGTACCCAGGGCTGTTTCACTCTTCATGGGAAGAGAACATTGCTCCTGAACCACAGTGTTTCTGAGGCTCCTATTTGCATTTGGATAGAAAGCACTAATCTTGTTCTCGAAGGTACAGTCATTTTGGATCTCTTGATATCCAAGATTACTTTTTCATTTTCCACAAATGGACAGCTTCTACAAGAAACAGTTTAAAGCCTTCTAAGCAAAGAGGGCTCCTGAGAGAGATGTAATTCCTCTCTTCTGGTTATACAGTGAGCTCTACACACTGCTGAGTCCTTTTAACAAAGAATTTGACTTTCAGAAATTCTGTAGTCTGCTAAAAGTAAGCCTTCTACTCTTGGTAGGAAAAAGATGAAAGACTGGGAGGTCACGTAAACATCCCTCATCTGTGAAGGCCAGGACACAACAGTATTAGCCCATTGGAATGATTAACTGGTGGGTAGAGGTGAAAGCATACATGAAAGGTGCAAGCAAATAACACCCCATGAAAGCACACAGCTGGAGAAGCTGTATACAATACTCTTGGGGAAGTTGCAGTTCACTTTCAGGATGGAACATTATTTTGAGCCTGGTCCAAAACAGTAAAGCAAAGTTACGAACATTTTTATAGAGGAAAAATTACTGTAAAATTGTTGGTATTCACTGTCAAAATCTTGAAACATCTCCCTGGCAGCATTACCTTTGCTTTACTCGGTTCCCTCAACAGGAAGCAGAAAAAGGCATCCTAGGGTCTCGCTCGTGAGGATCTCATTGGTGTAAGCAGTCACCTGCAGTTTATTCCTCTGGATTTTCTGAGGTCACAACATGACCCAACTAAGACGTGCTCCTCTAAATGTTTCTCTTGCATTTTCCCCAGTTCACATTCAGGAGTAAGCGAGTAAAATGATAATACAGGTCTTCTTTTCGCTTGTCTCACTGGTGATTGCATGAGTTTTTGATTCTTGGTAGATATTTGTCAGAGGAATTTCTGTCTCAAAAACAAAGATGTTTTCAGACAATACTCGAGTCACCTTGTTTATATTCCCTATTTTGCATATATGAACAGGAGCATTAATCTTAATCGGTTAATCTTTGGGCCTCATAAGGAAAATACATTCCTAGAACATTTTCCTCATGGTAATTCCTTCCTTGTAGTCTCTTTACTGGCTCACCAGCTGTGCGGCTTATCACAGCTTCATTCACTTTATGAAAACTATTTAAAATGTTCTCCATTAAAAGCTGTGTAGAAAACTCGGTGCACATTTGTGAAGTACTTGTAGGAACATGTAGTTATTGGGAGGAATAAAATAAAAAATGCAAAACTGCTATTCAATTGGTATGTGTACAGCTATGCTGTACTTATTGCTATCATGAATAAAGCATTTGTTTTTCTAAATTGTGTGTATATTCCTAGAGGGGTACTTAAAAGACAGAGCTTGTTAGAGAAGGCATGGAAACAATGCAGAATTTCTCCTGTTTCAGTACTCAAATCATAAGGTATAATCATAAATCCTGACTGCAGTCTGACCAGCTAAAAGGGCACAGGGGACTCCTCCGGAAACCTGGGAACTTCTTTTCCTTGATCATTTGTGAAACCCGGCTCCTCTGAGGAATGAATGGCCAACTGATCCATTTCGGGGTCTACTTGTGTCACCCCCCACAAAACCACCCTCTCACTGTGGGGAGTCCCAACAGAGCCAGGGGCAGTGAACACCCCAAAACACTTTCCTCGTTGGCCCCTGCTTCCTAGAGTCTCTGCAAACCAGAAGCTGGGGCATGAATGTTTTGCTCTCAAGGGGGTGTGATCAGTGCTGATGTGCTTTGATCTGCTAGGAGACTCACAGGAAATGCTGCCTAAAAAATACTGGCTTCCTCGGGGAATTATGCTTGTTGGTTTGGTTGGTGTTTTTTCTAGATTTTTAACTGTTAGCTTAAACCCTATATTCTCTTTCCTCCCCTAAATTAGAATTACAAACTCAGCTGCAAGATGTGTATACTAAAGGATGTCAAATCCTTTCTGTGTCCTTCCTCATTGTTCTGAAAGAGGGTAGCATTTTTCCCTTCTTTATTAATATGCTGGTATCTTGATTGAGATCAAGAAAGCTACTGTCTTAAAGGGTCTGACAAAGTGATCCCTGCTTTAACAGCTATTGCATAGTGCTTCAAATACCTTTTAATATTTCAAATATACAAAAACTATGTACACATTATTTACAAAAAAACCCTGCAAGTTTCTTTTTAAATTAGTAATGCAAAAGGAAAAAAAATATTAAAATAGCTTTCTTTTCCTTATTCATTTTGATTGACTGTCAGCTGTTCTAGCTGACTTTTATATTGTGTGGTGCAGATATCATTCTCAGAATTTTTTCTCCTTGCAGATTAATGTGCATTGAAATGAGGCAGCAATAGTATGTTTCTTGCATAAAGCACTTCCTTTTACACCTGTACCTATTGTGTGATTCCATCACATGGTAATATATTGCTACCTGAATATCTGTTTGTTTGAATACCAGCTTGTTTGAAAAATACCAGCTTGTTTGAAAGTGTCAGCTGCGCCCTCATTTAGTCATACGGCTTACCATAAGCCTTATGTCGAGTCACCATCCCTGGAGGTATTTAAAAGACGGGTAGCTGAGGTGCTTAGGGACATGGTTTAACAGTAGTCAGGCACGGTTGGACTCAATGGTCTTAAATGTCCTTTCCAACCAAGGGATTCTATGATTCTATAAACAAATCTTGGATATTTGTTTTTAACATCTTGTTAAAACATGACGTTAAACATCTAAACATTCTAAAACTATGTAAATGCATACTATGGATAGAACTTTCTGATGTAAATTTGCTGTCAAATGTCATGTAACACTAAGTTATTCCTAAGTTATGTCCTTAAGAACAAAAGTCAAAGTCCTTATATATGTTTCTGGATTATTGGCATGGTTTTAGAAGGATGCAGATAGCTGAAGTATAATGCAAGCAGAATTTGGATACAGAAACCTACCAGCATAATTACAAAAAAATCTTTAGTCCCCTTTTAGTATTTGAGGATTCACAAGTATCTTAGCTTGCAAGAAAGATTGTCACTTCAAATCCTGTGATCACACAACCCAGAAGTATTGCTGTATTGGCTCTGCTGTATATTCAGCCAACTCAAATTCCACAGGCAGTTCAGATCTCACAAGCCAGGTACCTCCAAACACTTGTGTTCTGTGTTGACCAGACACTGAAATTTTCTCAGCAATCTCACACTTCTCACCTGAGAACATGGCCAAGTTTTTCCTAGTTTGAGCACTTAGGTTTTACTAATGGGGGAAAAAAAAAAAAAAAAGGAACACAGACTGAATTCTAAAATTTACATTGCTGTCATTTTCAGAGGTAACTGACATAAAGTCTGCTTCCCAACAACATCAGCAGAGATTGTGAAGCCACAGGATAATATATGGAAAGTGTATTCACTAAAATACTTTACTGTTTCACTTTTCACTGACTTGTGGTCATGCATTTGTATTCTTATGTTACCATGGATAGAAATGCTGATCAATGGTAAATAGAAGAAACACATGGAAAATAAAAGGGCCATGCACTTCATCCACCTCTACTTACGGTATCACAAACACTTATTTAACATTTCAGATCCCTCAACAGCTTAAATCTGCTGATGTTTAAAAAAAAAAAAAAAAAAAAAAAAACACAACAAAGTTTTTAGACTTTCGTCCTGTTTTGCAAAATTCAAAATGTCACATGAAAATCACCCCATTTGTGGCTCAGATGAAAAGGTTCGGTTCTTTTCAATTTCATGTGCTAAAAATGGCATGGATCTGAAGTTTATTTTCTTAATATCTTCTCTTAAAAAAAAAAAAAAATAGGTTTGCTAGCTATTTCTTTCATCAAATGTATCAGAGATTTAAAGTCATTTTCAGAAGATATTATAGCTTCATCCAGTCCTCTTATCCACAGTAACTCTTGGAACCTGGCAGCTCAGTCAGGTGTGAAAAATAATCTCATTTTTATAAACACTCTAAATATGCTGAAATTTGTTTTTTTCAGTAAATACATGACATGAAATACTTTTTCTTTTTTAATCAATATTCATTCCAAGATAGTTGAATTACTTACAAATGTCAGTGACCTAACATAGAGGAATGTAGCGTTTCTGTGTTTATAGAAACTGGTGGAGAGTTGAAGACATGCATTTGGATTCTTTGTCCCTGTTTCTGAATATCATGACTCCTTTATTTAGAATATGATTATATCTCAAATATAAACTAAAAATAAAATAAGGAAACATTTTCCTTTTTTTCCCCCCCGACAAACTGCGTAGATCTCACAGGCCCAAACTTGTATTGTACAATCTGTTCCTTGGCCTCATTGGAGGGACCGAGGAGTATTCCTGCCTAGAAGCATAAGCGCATAGCAGAAGTCTCTAAATTGAGAACTTGCTCATTTTAAGCTGATTCTGTAATCAGCAGCCCAGATCTGAATCACATTCTGGAAACGCTCATCTCTTGGCATTGATTATAGGGAGAGTTTAAGGTGACTTCAGCTCCCAATTTAGGCACTTAACTGAGAAAGTCATTATGATGGAGGGTGAATCCAGACTCTAATGTTGCCACAGTCCTACTCTGGATTCTACATGAAATCCTGGCGTAGCTGAAGCTGACGGGAGTTGTATCATTGACCCCAAGCAGCTAGAAGCTCTCCTCAGACCTTGACTCAAAACTTGCCAGAAATGTTTAACCTTAGAAAATAAGGACATATGGAAATATTGACATAGCCTTGAAAGCTGTAACTCAAATGTGTCTGCAGTAAAATGTATCAAGCTTGTAGCTTTGACACAGGAATGGGATGATGCATAACTCAGTGAATACAAGAGGTCTTTTCCTTTGAAACTGCAGACAGCAGTGCTCTCTCAGCAAAGCTTAACAATATATAAATATCTCTTTGTCACTGTCATGAATGCTTGTTTACAAACCCCTCAAGCCCACAGAGTGCAAATAAAAACTGACAGGTAACGTTGTAATTGAAGTCACATGCATGTATGCTGCAGTGCTTTTTATTTGTGCAATGTTGTGTTGGACTGTGCCAAACACACTGAAGAAATGGGACTGTTGCAATCGTTTTAACAAATTATTTGGCTGCATGCATGGTGTGATTTACTTCTGGGTCTCACAAATGCATTCAGCTTTATTTGTTAACCTAGCAGAACATTATTTATTAATGAGTTCTTCATGCTTTATTAAGCCTAATGTCAAAACACCTCTGTGGGACTCTAGGCATGTTCTCTCTTTGTGTTAAAAACCTTCTAAAGAAAATGAAAAATTATGCATCAAAGCTGCAGATAAAACCCAGTAGATATCAGTTCAATTACTCTTGATCCTGGCAGATGATGTTTCTGAATATTTGTGAAAGCACAGCATCTGATTGTGTGCTGGCTTAAATTAAAGCATTCTGCACTCTCAAATGTATGTAATTAGGGTGCCTTAGAAACCTAACAAGGCTACTGTGGTCTCCAAAGCTGAGTGGAGTGCTCAGATGGCAAAAACTGACAAGTTCACCATGGAAGTAGAATTCATGCTTTTTGCTATGAACTGATGTTTCATATCAGAGAGGGAGGCTTCTTCATGGAACATTAAAATGATTCAAAGTAGTAGCAGGGTGAATTATATGTGATTTTCTGTAATTTGAGGGGGCTATTATGGCTCAGGAAACTAAATCCTGGAGTTCAACAAACTTTTTCACCCTTGATCTGACTCAACACCTTGTTTTCTAGCGCTGACATGAGACTCACATCCAGGAGTTCTGCACATCTTAACCTGTAAGAATATCTTGGGACGTATTTCATAATTCTTCTACATGCGTTGGTATTTAACATTGGTTAAGCAACACCAGCTTTTACGCTGCAGAAATATGGACAGAATAGAATAAACCTGAGATTTTATGTAGTTAAAAAAATGGTGATTCCTAAGAAGTCAATATGTTCATCACTTTTTACATGAAATAAGCTTCACATGTGTAAGAAGCCTTCAGATAAAGTACTTAATTTGCTGTCATCCTACATTTGTAAAGCAACCTTTTAAACACATACTTCCTAAAAATATTTTGGTTAGCAGACTTAACAACGGCCAATCAGAATCACCTGAGTTATCATAATAAGCAGAAATAATGTAAAAAACCCTAATTTATAAGAATGAAAAAAATAGAAGTCAGTTTCTTTTATGAACACACAAAAGGACATTAAGCATCTGAAGTGACAGACACAACAGTTTGGCTATTGAAGTCTAAAAGTTTTGCACAGTTGACATACCACCTTTTTTTTACTGAGGACAAAGTTTCATTATAGGTTTTAGTGGAATGCAGAAATAAGGCATAGAGCCTTACTTTTACTCACAACTCATCACACTAGCCTACATTTATGTATCAGATAAATCAAGTAGCAAAATCTAACCAAAGATACAGGCCAAAAAGACTGGCTCTTTTTCCAACTCCCGCAACAGAAATCTATGGAGAAAAATTCCTGGAGGGAGTTGCAGATGGATTTGGACACTGCATAATCACTACTGCTTTATTTCCTATTTTCTGTTTGTAATTACTACCAGTTATGAATATTTAATGTAAGCTTGTTTTGAGCTTTTCCTTTTTCTTTCATCTTGCTACTTTCATCGTCTTTCACAACATCTGAGAGATCAGTGTAAGGCAATGGGATGGTAGGGGAACATATCATGTTGTTACCATATCACAGCAAACGTAAATAATTGGGGGGACAGATCCTCAGCTGCTGCCTGAGAGCAGAGCTCCCCCAGTTTTGCTAGAAGCCAGCCGGTTACAGGCCATCACACGGACATTTTGGTAACATGAGTTGAAGACTGCCAGGCCCTGCTGCTGGAGTGCTTTGTCCCATTTTCTGCCATGTAGTCACTGGACCCTCGTTTGCCTCTTTCCAAGTGGGTGCCTAATCATCAGAGAGAGTCCTGCTTTTCTGCTGTGTGTTTTTTGTCTGGCACTAACTACAAAGCAGTGAAATAAGCCAGGGATGGTAGAGGAGGGCTTCACTCTTTCTCCTCTATTTATCTTTTCTGACTGATCTTACTACAGATGTTAATCTGTAAATCCCAATGTGAGGGATGCACCTCCTGCTAGCCCAGAAAAAAATCTGGAATGACACAGAGGCAGGATCAATACTTAAGCCACATCGTTTCCATTGGTGCTTCCTCTTGTTTAGCTTGGTTAACTGCAGTGGGTTTCTCCTACAGAGTTTGGGGTTTTTTTCCCCATGTCACTCAGCTGCTACAGTTGTTACGGACTTTGGTCTTCCCAATCTTCCTCATGCATTGCCTTTGTTTTATGCAGAACATAAAGTGTAAACCATAACGGGGTGTAAAGCATGACATTGCAGTGCTGTGCCCAGCTGCCTGCTCTGGATCTCAAGAAGCCTTGAACTTTACAAAAGCCAAAGAAAATGGGTAACTTGTCTTCCTGAGAGTTGTGAGACAATGCAGGCTGGTCACCAGTCCCACTGCAGTTAGGCATGTTGCAGGTGTGTTGTTTTTAGTGGCCGCTATTTGCTAGTTTTACACTGCTGTTTGTGTATGCTTGCGCTAATAAGAAAACAGAACTGGAAGAAGCTGTCACACCCTTTATGTGTTTTTTTAAATACTTTCTTTTAGTGTAAAAAAATATGTCAATAAAATTGCATTTGTTTTGGAAGCAGCTAAACATAATTTGTCACTAAGATTCAACTAGAGTCCAGAAAAACAGCAGTAACTCATCTTAGACCGAAGAGAATCTGTTGAAAGCTTGTTAGGTCTCTCTAGACTATGAGGAGTGCAAGCAAGTCTGTCTTGTACAATTTTCCCAAGAGGACACAATTAAAAATCTTCCTGTTCAGGAACTACTTTATATGCTTTTGTTTTTAATAAAGCCCTTTGAGACCAACAGCAGTGTGTAATTTTCATCCTGCTTTTGGTCTGTGTACAGTCTTTATGCTGCTCTTTGACAGAGTCTACCATGCTTTCTTCTCAACTGTTTGCTGTCTAATGAGCAAACTCATGATTAAAAGGAAGGTCACTTGCTTCTTTACACAATGTCAGAACAAATACAGCATGGAGAAATGCTGTGAGGAGGAGGTGGATGGTGATCCATGCAGCACCGACGATACAAGAGTTGATGGGCTGGTAACTATGGAAGCATCGGAGAATGGTCTGGTGGGAATTAGGGCTTCTTCCTCCAATAAGGCAGCAGGATCATTACCCCAGCTGAAGTACCTCTATACCGATGCACACAGCATGGGCAACAAGCAGGAGGAACTGGAGGCCATTGTGCTGCAAGAACACTACGATATAGTTGCCATCATGGACACATGGTGGGATGACTTGCATGACTGGAGTGCAGCAACTGACGGCTATCAACTCTTTAGAAGGGACAGGCGAGGAAGGAGAAATGATGGAGTGGCCCTCTATGTCAGGGAGAGATACGAATGTCTAATACTTAACGATGGTGATGATAAGGTTGAGTGCCTATGGGTAAGAATCAAGGAGAAGGCCAACAAGGCAGATATTGCGGTGGGAGTCTGTTACAGTCCACCCAATCAGGAAGATGAGGCTGATGAAATACTCTACAAGCAGCTGGGAGATGTTTCACGATCACTACCTCTTGTTCTTGTGGGGGAGTTCAACTTCCCAGATGTGTGTTGGGAATACAAAACAGCAGAGAGGGAACCATCTCAGAGGTTCTTGGAGTATGTGGAAGATAATTTCCTGGCACAGCTAGTGAAGGAGTCAGCTAGAGAGGGTGCTCTCCTGGACCTGCTGCTTGTTGACAGCAATGGATGTGTAGGAGATGTAATGGTTGGAGGCTGCCTGGGGCACAGTGATCATGAAAAAATAGAATTTTCAATTCTCAGAGAAGTCAGGAGGGGAGTTTGCAGAACTGCCACCTTGGACTTTCACAGGGCAAACTTGGGCCTGTTCAGGAGAG
>JMFS01119676.1:0-12755 GCA_000699545.1 Podiceps cristatus | reverse complement strand
GGGGGGCAGGGGGCTGGCTTGTAAGATCTATGCTTATTCTGCAAACAAATGTGACGTTTTCAGATCTGTCAGCTGCAAGCAGGGATAGACTGACGATTTATCTGCATACAGAGTTGTGCTGATTTGACTAAAGGCTTGACTGCACATGGAATTATTCAAGAATAAAAGGAGCATTCTTACTGAATAACTTCTAGTGCAGACATGCTTGTTCTAGAATAAAGTAATCATGTTATGTGATAAGTTTCTATATGTAGAATATTTTTGTAGGGCTGTTACCATTAAATTCACAACCTGTCTCAGCCTGAAATAATTTTCAAGTTCAGTAATATCTTAAACTTGAATTTTTTAAGACTTCTGCATTCAAAATTCTGGGAATCCCTTCAAGGATTTTTTTTTTTTTTTTCTTCTGTTGAAACTATAGATTGAGAACAGATTTTAAATGCATGAAATCACTGGTAGATTTTCTGAACTTTCCTTACAAATTTCATGTAATCCAGTCTTACCTGAGTTCAAGCCTGTGAATTCTGGATTTATGTGTGGCTTGAATCCATGTCCTCTCATTCTGGGGACATACTGACTTGACAGTCTTCAGTGTCAGTTCCACAGTGCCCTAGGGTGAGAATTTCTGGCCCTTCTGTTTATTCCCACTTTCTTTGTCTGTATAAGACACAGCATCTTCCAGCTGGCTGTGCATCAGCAGTCTCTGGTCAGATGTCTCTATGAACTGCAAGGAGGGTGGAGGATCACCTGTGAGTTCTGTATCACCTTCTGGTGTGACTAGAGCAGGAAGTGTCGTTTTGGGAGGGACATCCACAATTGTGCTCTGTATGAAAGCTTGTGCAAGAACCAGCAAAGAAAGTGAAAAAATAAATAAATGATCAGCATTTGGCTTGAGAGAACTAAAAATTTTGACATCAAATCCCGCATAATAAAGAGACCAAAGTAGTTCAAAAACTATTTCCTTCCTCTGTTGAAGGGGCTAAGAACATCCTACCTTCTTCTTCCTTGCCCCTCAATCAGCATGGAGATTGCAGTCTCGTAAGCCAAGTCTTTAACAGTACAATGTAAGTTTTAGGACATAAAAGGAATGGTCTGAGGCAGAACTAGGGAATAATAGGTTGCAGAGGGAGAAATGGGAAGGAAAGGAAGTCACAGGACTCAAAATATTGAGCAAATGGGAAGGTCTGGGACCCAATACCAAGGGTCTTCTCAGGGAAGAGGTAGAGAAGAAGGCACAAAGAGATTTAGTTGGTGAGAAGTTGTCATCTTTACTATTGTTCTAGACAAACTGCTCTATACATTGGAGGATTTTTCAGATCGAGACTCACAGACTCATTGTTTATGGCGTATCATGCTATGAAATGCCTTAACTTCACTGAGGGAAGAAAGCATGCTACCTCCTTGGCACCACTCTTCTTCCATCATAACTTCTAGCTCATCAAGTTAAAATGGACCCAGATGGCTTCAAAGCAAGGTAAATGTTTTTAAAATCAGCTAATTATTTCTAGCTATACTTGATTACTAAAAAAAGGGGAAAAAATCAAAGCTGGAATTACAGGAATTACCTCTTCATGCACTTTCACTGTATAACTTTGTTTTACTGCTATACTGTTAAATATAGTTTTATTAGCACTAGCTTTATGGCATAGTCTATGCTGCATCACAGAAGGTTAAATTAGAGATTAAATTAGAAGTTCTTTAGTCACAGCCGTCTTGGGCAACTGGTCTTTCCCTTTTCAGAAGGGAAAAATGTTGTGGTTAGTAAAATACCAATATATCTTTAATGTTTCTCCACTGCTAGTTGATAGTGCTTGAGAATTTTCTAAACAGGAAAAACTCAAGACAGCTGGAGATTCTGTGCAGGTCAAGCATGGCCTGTTCTGTATAGTCCTCTTCTTTAACTAATCTGCTAAACAGACAGCAGCAACGGAAAATCCTTTTAGTATAGGTGCTGTACAGCTATAGAATTGCAAAACCTAGGTCTAGGGATTAGCATCATTTTAGGAATGATGGAGGGAAGCCTGCATCCAAGGCCTTGTTAAGATGAAAAAGTAGTAATGTGTCAGCCTTTTAGTTCAATCCCCTTGGCAATAGCCAGGCCTGACAGTTTTTTGGTTTTACGTGTCTTAAATCTACAATAATTACTGGTCTGTCTGTGAGTTGGCCTGAAACTGCTTTTGAACAAGTGAATGATCAGAGATGAAATAAAGACAGCTTAATTATGTAAAATTATCAACTTTTGGCCTTGCAAGCTGCTTGGTGTAGAAGTAAAGGCTTTTTTTCTGTCTTTCTAATGATTTAAAAAAAAAAAAAAAAAAGACAACCAAAAAACAAAACCAACCAACCTTGTTCTTTCCTTGCTTTGGTAGGTCTGAGATAAACACCCATGTCAGTGGATAGCAGGTGAAGAACCAACAGTGAAATTTTTCTCAGATGACCTATGGCAAGAAATGCATAATGACTTGTAATGTAGATCGAACGAGAACCTCTCATTCACTGAGCAACTGGGAAGTGCAAAAGAGAGAGAGAAGTGAGAGGACAGGGATGAAACTGTGGCGCCTTTGTTCTCTGATGCTGAGCCAGAGATGAGGGAGCAGAACTGATGGCAGTTGGAGAATTACCTTACCGTTCGACTAACTTAAATTGCTGAACTCTGCTTTAGGATACATGGGTAGCTGTGGATAGGGCTTCACACCCACCACCCTGCAGTGACTGACAGATGAAGTCCATGAACTTGTGCAGCAAACAGCAATTCCTGGTTCTCACTAATTCTTGTGCAACCACTCAGCTCTCCACTGCTGCTACCAGTGAGACTATGTTGCCTGATATTAATGTTCCTTTAACACATACTTTTCCAATTTTCTTATTACTGGCAGAAGTGATTCTTGTAATGGTTTTTGTTACAGTATTTGGTATTTCAATACTTTTTTATTTGTTAATAAATTGGTTTAATTGTAAAATATGTTAAAGTGTAAGTGCTTTGGGAAAAAAGAAGGGTCACAAAGTTATATCTGAAAACTTTCATAATGTTCAAACTATTTTATAATGTTAGGAAAAGAACAACAGTAAATGAAGAGTACGCTACAACAGCACACTCCATTCTCTCATTATTCCTTCACACAGGTTACCACTCACTGCGGAGATGGGGCACACAGCCCAAAAGGATTACACATCCTTTTTTTCAGTGGTGGCAGATGCTTTCTTCTTACTGGTGCTGGGTCTTGAGCCTTTTCTCAGCGGTTATTTTCACTCCACATTTAATTTTCAGCTGCACAGCACAAATGTTAATTTTTGATATATATATAAATATATGTAAAACTTTTAAAGAAAAAAAATAGTTCTGAGTATGTGTTCCATGAATTGAAAACTAAAGCAACATTTTTCTATTAAAAGTTGTCTTTAAATAAGATTGAGATTTTTTTTCTGTTTTGGTCAGTATTACCTAGGTCAATTCAAAACAAAATATAATAAAATCCCTTAAATCTGAAAGATTTCCATACTAACAATGACCCCTAATAATAGTTTCATTCTCTTAGGAGAAATAACTGGTGTGTTGATTGGCACCCTTTAAGCTGCTTGGCATTTAGGTGTGCAGTAGAGTTGCAATACTTCTGTGTGTCCAAGAGACAAAAATGACTATTCCACACTATTCCAGGTTGCAGCTAGACTTTGTCTGTAGTGAAATATGCCTGTTAAGGCCAAGTCCCAATGCAGCCATGTGATTTTTAACTCATTACAAAGCTTCTTAGGCTAAACTTCTCTTGGAAGAATTTTTTTTAAAAAAGACTAAAAGAAAATATGATGTTTCTGTGTGGTTATTCTAGAAAAAGAACTGTGAGACAGAAACCCTCTGCTCATGAACCAAGTACACCGTTAGCAGGAGCTTCCTTCACTGGGTGGGCTACTTAGTGAGATTCTCGAACAAAGAGACAGCTGACATCACTGGAAGTCACCCCTTGACTACAGCAGAGTGAGGATTGGTCTGTGGGTCCTGTCTGTGAAATTGTTTGTATGAGATAAAACCTTTTGCACTAGTCAGGAAGCAGCAGGGGCAGCTGCGCCGGCTGGAAATGGGGAGCCAGGGCCAATGCCATGGTCACCGGGGCAGGGTCCTGGCTGTCCCAGTGAGGAAGAAGGGCAGCACCATAGATAACAGCTGATGTTCAACCAAGAGTTCAGACCATTAGGCAAGTCTGTGGTAATGAGGCAGGTCCAAGGTCGTTCTGGAAGACTATCTGCAGGTCAGGATCAGACCCAGTGAGTGTAACTGAGGTCATGATCTCTGAGCAGGTACGTGGTGACAAAGGGAGGCCAAAGTCGTCAGCCCATGGGCCGGGCTCGGGATCAGTGGGGCCCGTGGCCTGGCTGGAGACCGGCACTCCTATAGCCTAGCTCAGGCAGGGACTGAGGGAGCTCCAGGGCCTGTGGGGAGACCCTGGGTGAAGCTGGTGAGGGCCATTAAGACCTATTAGAGCCCTGAGGGCCCTGACAACTAAGGAGTAGAGTACTACCACCAAGTCCTGTCGTGTGGGCCATTCAAAACTCATTAGGTGTTAAGGACTTTTACCTTCTGATGTTTGAAGACTTCCTAGAGATGAAACAGTCATTCCAGGGTTGTCATGTTCCCTGGAAAAAGTGTTAGAGTACAGTTTTATCACTTCTGTACATTATTTAAATCTGACATACTACTTCCACTCAAAACCGAGTCATTTTACCAGTGAAAAAGAAGTGGAAAATGCAAATTGCTATTCTGTAGAGATGGATGTGTAATTCTGACTATGTCCAGAACTCTAAAGAAAATCATCCCAGAGGCATCTCTTCAGTAAAGTTTCACTGCAACAAAAAAATGTCAAGACTTAACTTTCAGTCTGAAACTTTATTCCTTTCATATAGAACAAGCTTACTGACTGACATGCATGGGGAATTATCTGAAGATAATGATTAGTCTTACTGTAGAAGTGTGTGAATTTTATGCTATTCATAGAGTCTCAGTTTGGACCCATTCTTAAGATTATTCATTAAAGGAACATGAGAGTATAAACCGGGCTTTCCGCTTATAGTGATTTTTTAATGCAGTTAATATTGGCTTATTTTGTGTAAATAAACAAGAATTGAGAAATCTAAGGCTAGATAGAGGTCAGATTTTGTCATTTAGGGTATGTTCCTAAAAGGCCTCTTCTCTCAAATAGTACCTCATACAGAATGCACAAAAATGAAAGTTTTAGTCAATTAAGTTTGTTTAAATGACATTATGGAGGATAAGCCCAAATTGTTTCAGAAAGTGTTATCCTAGTGTTCAGAGACCTTGTACTTAGGCAGTCAGCCAGAATCTATCACCATGGATTCACAACAATCAAGGCCTTGACAAGTTTTATGTCTAAAGAAAACCAGTTAGTCAATTAATGGTTAAAGACTTCAAAACATCTTTTTGTTAGTATGACACTGATTCAAAAGATAAAAGACTAAGTAAATCTTTTCAATAGTTTTTCGTTCTTTTCTCCAAATCTTCTGAGGAGGAGAATTGACAAAAAAAAAAGTCCAACCACAAATCCTGCTAGAACACATAATAGTTAACTAGTAGCCAATCGTTTAGAGTAACTCTTCTATTAGCAATTGGTACATTTCCTCTAAAACAGAAAGAAACTTTCAATAGATTTTACAGTTTCAGACTTGAGTCTTTTCTTTAATTGGATGTCGCCATTTAATTTTGAATGAAACAGTTTTTCTTTTATTGCATTCTGATACATGCCAGCTTTGACAGAGAAAGCAAGCAACATAATGCTCATATGGAACATTAAGAGACACACTCTGTTGTGGCTTTGCACTTCAGAGACCCTAAATTCTACAAAATTTGTTCATTAAAAGGCTTGACTACAGCAGTCTCTGTGTTAGAGGTAATGCAATAATTGAAGGAGGCACAATTGCTTTTTGCAAAACCTATTTTTGAACTCTATGAAGGGAGAAAATAACAAATTGTCTGCCCCAATTCCTCTTCATATTCTTTAGCTAGCTCAATCAAACATAGCTGCACTTAATGGAGGAGCTCCTCGATGAAATTCTGTGGCCCTGGTAATACAGAAAATCAGACTGTATCATCATAGAGATTTTTCTCATCCTGAAACCTAACAAGATATCTTTTAGGAATCTATGTTTCTTCAGAAAACACATGGTTCTGATTCCTAAAACTGCTCAGAACTCACAGCTGTAAGTGCCATCAAGCAGCCTCTAACTATTATAACGGGGCTCAGAATGGACATAATGCAAGTACATACATGCACACTGCCTCGTAGATTTTGTTTGCTTACAACTTCCACCCTCCTCAGCAATCATTCGGATGCCTTCTCAAACAGCCAAGGATTTAGGATGTGCTGATTCCTTAAGAACCTCTTAAAGAAAACTTGGTTGCAGTATGTATCTGCCCAACTCTGCTGACATTGGCAAGTCTGTGAAAGAACATAAATTGTTTGCTGGAGGCAAATTCAATGCTTTCTCTTAGTGGCCTAAATTTGGGAAAATATCACTATTAGGGTTAGCGTCAAACAGAAAACAGTGCTAACACCTTGCTGGAGTCAGCTTTCTATCTGTAATTCTGCAATCCAATTGTTATAAGTTCTCATGAGCAGTGCTGTCCTCCAAAACACCACCATTTTCTTGGTACCCAAGAGCTCCAGCTATGCAAATGACCTGGAATAAACAATTTAGATCTTCATATGCAGACCTTACCTTTTCTATGTAGAAGTATAAGATCCAAAGCCAGGCAAAAAGTGTATTCTCCTCCTGAGTTTCAACACCAGTCTGGAAAATTCTTTGGCCTAAAGCTGCCCAGGACCCTCCTACTATAGATCGCCTTTTTTTTTTTTTTTTTTTAAATATTATTTTCAAATTAGCTTGCTTCCTTTATCAGTGAACAGACTTCCAGCTAAACCAATTATCCTGCTACAAAATGTTGCATAGGTTTTCCCCTCTTTCACTCAGAGAATCATCTTCTGTCTAATTGCATCCATCCGAATAATTTAAAACCCCTCTTTTACTTCTTTCTGTCCTATTTCAATAATTGTCGTACTCAAAGGCACCTGCAGAGAAGATTGATGAAGCATCTTCCAGCAGCCATCAACTTTCTGAATGTATAAATTGTTTATTCAGGGTTTATTCAATCACAAAGATCAAATAGTCTCTTCAGTCCTATCATGGTAGCAGCTTTATCAGTTAGGTAGACACGTATGTATTACACAGTGCCACAATTTTCAGAAAAACAACCTCAAAGCATCATCCAGAATTCATTAGTTGTATTTAAACAGATTCCCCAAACATCACAGAGTCTAAAGAATGGTAGAGAGCAGACTGGGGACAGCGTGTAAGGGAACTAAGAAATTATATGTCCTTAGTACTTTCGTCCTTGTTAATATGAATAGTGGTTACTAAAGTCCATGGAGATTACCTCAGCTATTCAGGTTAAAGGTCTTACTTTCTAGAAAACTACCATTACTCCATCAACCTGGCTGATAGCCTCTCCACCTCATAGTGCTAGGAAGGGATTTTCTTCTATGCATAAATTACATTAAATTAACCATCACTGGCAGATGAGTAGTGAAATTATATATTTTTAGTGAAGCTAGCAGTTGGGATTTTCAAGGGCATTTTTCGTTTAGTTTCCACAAGAATATCAGTGAAAGAATGTGCACCCTGAAAAATTCTGCCTTTGCATTTTCTTTTTGGCCAGAAACCAAACTGCTGTCAAAAGGTGTAGCTCATCAAGAGAGGAAGCCTTTGTTTTGTTTAATTTCAAAGTTATAAAACATAAAACCGTGAAACTGTGGTAATAACATTTCAGCCAACTTAAGCAGGGATGCAATATATTACCAAATGTTTCCTGAAGCAATGAAGATTCAAAGTGTGGTTTCCTCTTTCTGCCTTTCCTTTTTGCCCCAGCAGTTAAACTTTTTTTGGTGAAAAAAAAAACCCCTTATTAATCCATTTATTTTCAAGTATATGTTTTCATTAACTCAGGTCTAGAGCTATTTGGAAAATAGGAGAAAATATTTATCACTGTTTTCATCTGATTAGTTGAAATGTTGCTGGAAATATCATTTCAACATGTGAAACATTTTCATTAACTTTACCAATGTCAACAGGGACTGGCTTTGCAAAAAGTCAAAGGTGGTAGATCTATGCCCAGCAGCCACAATATATTGGAAAACTAAACCAGCTCAGTAAATCTGTCCCCAGACCACCAGACAGAATTGAGTTGTATTAGAGTTGTCCCTCCTTTCCAAATCCACAGCATGAACTCTCCTGAAAGAATCCACTTCCCAGAATGTTTCAGGCATCACCCATTAAAAACAAACAAACAAGAAAAAAAATCAGGTTTTTCAAAATGTTGGTTGGGTGACCAGAATAGCCAAGTCATGAATCATTTGTAAAAAATCTTGACCATGGTGATTGCTGCAACACATTTGGAAATCCTTGGATACTGTAGGCTTGACCTAGAAGTACATGGCTATATATAGACACATGACTATACCTGAGTGTAGCTTCTTTTGGGGTTCCCACTTCTTCATCTGCCAAATAAAATATTTAGTGGTGGAGAGTGAAGTTTTTCTAGGTAAAAGCTAAGGGGGAAAAAAAGTCCACAAATCCACTATAAAGTTCACATTTGACCATATTATAACCCAGCAGAATTTACATGTAAAGGAACTTGACATGTTTCCATGAAATCTGCTGGGGAACAACTTGTTGGGGCTGGGGGGTGGGGGCATGTTTTAAAAAAAAGGAAAGAGAAAGAACTAAAAGAAATTCCATTCTATTACAATAAAACATGCAACTTAATTAAATTATTTAAGCATGCTCTTCGAATTTATAAAAACTTTCATTAAAATTAAGCACATGAACCAAGACTTAACGAACTGCAGTTCTCAAATTGAGCCAGTGGTAAGCCACAAGCTCTGAAAGGACCCATTTGACTGATAAATGTAACATTTTTTTTCATTTGTACAATAAAAGTAGCAATATCATTTTATGTGAAATGTGAAAAAATTACTGCAACAAAAAGTCACCTTCACTCCCAAGCTGAGAGCTTGGCCCTGGTCCTCCTCTCCCTGGGACTGCAAGCATGGTTTCACAGAAACCTCTGATTTACACGGTGTGAGAGCTCAATGTGCCCTTTTGTATACAAAATTTTAGCACACAGCCATCTCTAATGGCTGATTACCATCCTCTCTCTCTCCTCCTTTCTTTATAACTGGGTTTATAATGAAAACGTTGACACAGCCTTAACTATGGCAACATTAGCATTTGCCATTATAATTAACAGATTCTTTTTTTTTTCTTTGTCTTTTACATGCATATACTCTTCCCAGGGCAGTAGCTACAGATGGTATAGCTTGTAACATATACTATCCCTAAACAACAAATACATTCTTTTTAGAGTATGTCTCAAATAAATTTTATTTAAATGTAAAAGGTAATAGGCAGAAGATGCAGCTTGCTTACAAGTTTCCTTTATGGTTGTTTGACTGTCACTTTTCTGCAGATTTATGATAATCATTCTTGCAACAAAAACGTTTACTTCACTGTCTAAATAATAAGGTAATTTGTTACAGCTAATTACTCAAGTGCTTCCTTAATCTCAATTAAAAGATTCAGGCTGATTTTCTACATTTCTGCAGCAGTATGTTCCAGAATATCTTTTTAATGTATTCCCAATCACATATTTGTTAAGGAATGCATGGTCCATGCAAAACTGAAATGCTAAAATACATAGCTGCAATCTTAAACAATGATTTATTGTGACATGGGATGTGGGACATTTCCACAGCTTTTGTGATTGCAGTAATGAAGCTGTAAACCAAATAGCATGAAATGAAGCAAGGCCTTACAATTTAATCAGCTCGTAAACAGATCTACTGCATCAAGCAAATGACATTATTATCCATCCGAAGTAAATCATGCTAATCTCAGGAGATAAAATCAACATCATTAATGGTCACATGTCATATTCATCAACACTAAACCATCCCTTTTGACAGATTAATCCTAACTACAGCTCCCACGATGTATGGTAATAGGGCTTGTAGCATACATTTCATTCAGCAGTAAGGCTAACCAGCACTCTTAGTCTGCTATTACAAATAATTTTTTTATTGATTTACATATTTTAAAATGCATTTAAGGTGAGGTACCATTAAAAATCCTGTCACTATCACATATTTCTTCCTCACATTCTCAGCCTGTATTAATAGAAACTAGAAACTGAACACTGTATGCCATATAAATACTTTCTTTAACACGCCGTTAGTAGTAATTAAAGATTTCAGTCTGTGTTTTTCATTCAGCAATGAAAATATGTGCCCTTTTTTATAGGGTGTAAAGAACCATTGATAGTATTATTCTAATATCTCATTTGTAGTGTAGCAGTGCATAGTGCCCCCGGTCATGGATCAGGGCTCCATTGAGCCAAGTAGGATCCTGAAGCCTTTATTATACATTATCCCATAATTAATACAGCATGAAAAACAAAGCTGCATTTATGATATTCACTCTTTGCAGTTTATTGTGAACTGCAGACTGGTTGTGTATTTCTGCTGGGACTCCAGCTCCTGCGTATTGCCTATTTCTTCCAAACACAAAATATATTTATTTATCGTGGAACTGACCCTGTATGAATGCTTTTGAAAAGTGTCCACTATTCAAAGTGTCACTTTCCTTGAACAAGCACTGAATTATATTGACAGGCACATTATCAAGGGCTGCTGACTGACAGGATGAATGACTGCAGCTACATGTCGCATTGCCAGTCATTGACTGAGTGGGTGCAAAAATTATCTACAACCTTTGTAGATCTAAAGGACTCTGAACTAAGGCTAGAAAAGAAGATATATGCAAGTGATTTACTAGCACAGCATTTATCAACTTAGTACAAACATCTCAACTATTACCCAAACTACTTCACTAACGTAGTAATTCATTAACGGTTTATTCTCTCTCCTGAAACTATTTTTTTAACCTTCCTTTTATGCAATTATTAATGTCACGTTATTTAATATGTGTTTATGTTTCTCTAGGGAAATGGTTGGGGTAATAATTTTAAAAGCAACCACTGCCTCCTGCATTTGTTTTTAAGCCAGTGTGGGTTAAGACGCATCTTAGTAAGACTGTAAGGAGAAGCAATGTTAGAGACTGCCTGTGGCTGACGCATAGCAATCAGTAAGTTTGGCTGAGAGAGAAGGCAGAATACTTCCTGGGCTGTGCTGGGACTTTATGAAAACACTAAACTAACCACAAAAGCATTTCATTTATTTGTCAAAATAATTTATTAGCTGGACTTATTTTTGTTTGACATAATGGCAGCTTGAAGAAGTAGACCACAAAGATCTACTTTTTGTAAAAATCGTGTCTATTGACTAGAATAAAAAATGCTAATAAAATGTTTCAATAAGTGCATTAATTTCAAAACCTCAAAGTACTAATGTCAAATTTACTGGAATCCACTGACCTTTAAAGAGCTTTTAAAGATTTTATGACTTAGATTGTCACATTACTTACCAAGAATCCTTAAGAATCTATTTTTTTCTGTCTACGGTGTGTTGTTAACGTTGAGGCTGTGAAGACTTTCCATTTTCTGTCACTGTCCTTTTTTCTCTCAGTACTTCCATACTTGAAGCCCTACATAACAAGTTACTTAATCTTTGACAGGCTGCAGACATCTGTGGAGCTCATCAGTAATGGTGGTTGGAGGACTGAAAGAATCTCTGATGAGGAAGAACAAAAAAACCACATCTTTCTCATAGGATTCTGTGCTAGTGCATAATATCTTAGTGAGATAATGGTGTCATTGAGCTAGTCTTCCTCCAGACCTGTATCCTAGTACTTCCTGGCATGGCTATTGTTATAAAGGTTTACTAGTAAAGACAAGATGAGAGTAAGCTGTCCATGAGGGATATAGTTTAGGTAGGCAAAAGAAACAAACCTCTTTCTTCAGCAAGGCTAGCAAAACTGGCAATGGGACTTGGTGGTATAAGTGCATATAAAGTAGAAGTTTTGCCAGCACAGCTGTGATGGAATGAAGTAAAGGGAAAAAATAGACTCTGATATAGCTGTGCTACCAAAATTTTCCCATGTAGACCAAGACTTAGTAAGAAACAGCACTTGTGTGAAAATAATTACGATCTAAAAAGACAAAGGATGAATTGTCTCAATTTTAACTGCAAGAAATGAACAAAACCATACAGTGGGCAAAAGACAGCAGGAGTGCCTCTAATAGCTCACTTTTATGCCTGTTAGGGGTATGGATTAGGACAAAGACAACCATTAGAAGAATAAGGACAGTCCCATGGGATAATTATGAGTAAAATGCTGCATTCTGTCCCCCCCCCCAATCCCCCCATTATTTGGTCCTCCCAGAGAACAAGTTTTAACAAATACATGATAAAAACTTCTTTGAGAATTTTGTATAAGGTATTTAGCAGTGGGACTCGCATAAGAGCCACTACTGCAGTACTAAAATACCACATCATCTTAACTTTTTTTTTAAGCAGAAGACTTATTAAAAATACCATTAACAAATGATAACATTACAGAGAACTTGTTAATCCATTTGTTTCACTTTTGAAATACAGCTGTAATAGGAAGCGGTACTTGTTTTTAATAAGTCCTGATAATATTCTATCAGTTTAAAGAGCTAGATATTGAACTTATACAAATAACTGGTTCAGTCTCAAAATGATAAAACATTTGCGGATGACACCAAGCTGAGTGGT